>AYEL01060511.1:0-33451 GCA_000484575.1 Olivierus martensii | reverse complement strand
TATTTATTGAAACTTGTTTGCCAGATTTGAAAAGTCGAATTTAAGAGGGAAAATATTATCAAAATAAATACTGTATTTCAATAATGAACTAACACTAAATTTATATTGCAAAATTATTAAATATCATTGTTATTAAAGAGCAGGATCTTAAAAATAGGTTATTCTAAGTTAGCTTATTTGTTTTTACATAATGATTTGCATTAAAAAATTTTCCTAATATAAACTTGTAATAAGATATGTTCTCCTTTGATTTATGAAAATAGAAAAATTTGTGTGTATATATATATATATACTGCATATATTCGATATGTACTATATAATGATATATTTACAATAGTGGAAAAACTATTGCATCGCCATAGCATAAATAGCATATTCAGATATTTATGGTATGGAGCATATACAATATTTCCAGTATGTGAAAATATTGTAGTATTGGGAATGTTCAACAATAACGAGTAATGAAAATAACCAGTAAATAGACAGTAAATAAAACCAGTAAATAGTAAATAACCAGTAAATAAATGGAATAATGAACAATAACCAGTAATGATAATAACATAAAATGCATTACTTAATAAATCACATCTGGATATGCATTAATGAATTGCATATATGAGTCAAATAGCCTGTTGCTCCAAACAATATTTTAACAATTTGAAAAGTGGATAATAAACTATAAGCTAATTAGATAGTTTTACAGTCAGATAAATAAATAAATGCTATAGTATTTACCTAGATCTAGTATTACCTAGTTTTATTTAGTTTACATTTAGTATTTATCTAATTTATGGTTCTGATGCAATAATTCGCGTTTATTTCTAAATTTCGACAAACTTATAGAGTGATGTAATAATAATAATAATAGTAATAGTTCGCATGTATTTATAGATTTCGACAATAGAGTAATAATTTTTTCTACTGCTGTATATCTTTCATTATCCATTTATCACACAATCCAAAAATAAATCTGTTTATTTTTAATAACTCTGCTTTCTAAATTAGATAAAATTTTCTGCGTAATAGAAAATATAAAAAAAAACTTTAATTGAAATTTAATAATTGAATCAGATTTAAAAGGGTCTAAAAAATTAAATAATGCAAAATATAGAAGAAATAAGACATGATGCTTCTGATCTGCTTCATTCTGATAACATTCTTTATCTGCTTTATTCTTATAACAAAGATTTGTAATCATTCTGAGAAATAATTTTGTGCGAAATTCTTTTAAATTATATATTAAAATTATAATTTAATAATTTTAAATTTGAAAAATAATTAAAAACATGTAGGAAATTGCACAAATATATTAAATACAAATACCTGAAATTATGAAAGTTAGGAAATTGCACAAATATTAAATACAAACACCATGAAATTACGAAATAAATTGCACAAATATTAAATATAAACACCGTGAAATTACAAAAGGTATGAGTTGATTGACTGACATAGCATCTTTCAAAAATAAATAAGACAGTCGACAGACGATCAAGACAGAGCAAAGAACACTCCAGAAAGGTGTAAAAATGTAGACCGATAAAGGTGAATCCGTATCCCGTCCTGTCGGCGATCGTCCGACGAGATAGGGAACGAAGACAAGAGAATAATGGAGGAATGACGTAATATTTCTTTTATTCTCTCTCTCCCAGGTATGATCTCCGGGTCAGATAGCTCTCTCTAGCGAATTATGTTAATATTGGGTTTTATTTCCTGTTTTTTTTTTAATAAATATATATTATTTGTTTTTAATAAGTATCCGAATCAATTCTTCTATCCTGGATCCCTGCTTCACTCGCGACCCTATTCGAAAATATGTTAAAATTTATCGATATACGTATTTTTATATTGGCCATCCGCTGCAAGTTTTTAACACTGGTGTCAGAAATGAGATTATCGAATGATAACACTCAAGACACCAATAGACATACATACATCCTGGGACCTCACAATTTTTTAATATTCATTATAAATTATCTTTTTATGCAACTAATATGAATCTATTTTCTTCACATAATGTATTGCATCAGATCCTATGGGACAAATGCTAATTTTTTAATATTCATTATAAATTATCTTTTTATGCAACTAATATGAATCTATTTTCTGCACATAATGTATTGCATCAGATCCTATGGAACAAATGCTTTTTTATCTATCTTCTGGCTTATTTACAAAATATTCTTCTTCAGACAATCTTGTATTATCAAATTAATTTTTCTTTAACAATATTATGTTCGTTTCTCTTATCATTTTCTTTCTTCTTTAAACTACTTTCCGAAAAGTAGGCTCTGTTGAACATATTACTTTCCAAATACTGTATTATAAAACAGGGGTGTCAAACTGGGGGCCCGCGGGCCTCATGCAGTTTTTGATGTGATTTTTTGTGGCCTCAACGCTAAAATGAGAACGGTATGTCATGAGATCGAAGTGAAGATGAAAAATGAAAATGAGAACAATATGTTATGAGATAATAGGAAGTAACTCTCGCTTCATAACTATGTCATATACTATTATACGCTAGTTTGATTTTTATGAAATGTAATTGCAAGAGTTTTTTTCGATTGGCCTTATCGGACACATACGTACAGATGACACTGATCTTTCAGATCGATGACACAAACTAAATGTTTTCCTGCAAGGACTACATCGTTTTGTGCGAAATTTCTTACAAAAAAAGAAAAAGCCATAAACGAGAACCTGGCTAGACAAATACAATAATCGAGTTCCAAACAATCCCTCTTTGAAGGACGTGTGTAAAGGACGCGCTAACGGGCTTGTTAAAATTTTACTTTTTGTATTTATTTTATTTATCGATAAAAATTTTGGCATTATAGCTATTAGTTGGAGGGCTGCGGTCTGCCCACCCCTGATCTAGATGATGAACAACGATGTAAAATATGAAAATATTTCTTAAACAATTAGTATTGTAGTCAACTCCATTCATCTGAACAACGATGTAAAATATGAAAATATTTCTTAAACAGTATTGTGGTTATTCATCATGAGGTTGACTAATGGCCGGAATCTCACAAGCAAGAACCAATTACCATATTTTACATATAGTTAATACTTCGAATAGTGCGAGAAATTTGTGGGACCCATTATTCGCACTAATCGAAGCCTACCCGTACATTACATTTCATAAATTTGTAATAAATTATTGAAAAATCACTAATTAGCAATTATTTTATACTGTAACAGAGAATGATGAATTCCATAATTTTTAAAAATTTTTATAGATTTCATTATAACTATAAATAATCATTTTTTAAAACAATATTCAGCACTATTAAAGCAATAAAAACTTAAATTAACAAAATGTTCTGGAATACTAATGCTCTATGTAGAATATTTTTTTCAAAATTTCTATTCTATTTATTAACTATTTTATTATATTGGGTTGTCGGAAAGTAATTTCGTTTTTTCCCACAAGTGTCATTAGTTGTATTTTTAATCAGCCAACTTCATTCTAAACCATATTGTCATCATATATTTTGATAGCTGATATTTCAAGATTTATTTATAAAAAAATTTTTTTTGATTCTGTGCAGTTGTTTTTTTGGTGTTGTATCAAAAATGGAAAATAAAAAAGAGCATTTTCAGCATATTTTGCTTTTTTTTATTACCGAAAAAGTAAGAATGCTCTTCAAGCAAGAAAAAATTTATATGAAGTGTATGGAGATGATATGTTAACAGAATGCCAGTGCCAAAACTGGTTTGCAAAATTTTGTTCTGGCAATTTCATTATTAAAGATGCACCAAGTTCTAGAAGGCCAAGCTAATGAAGACAAAATAAAGGCATTGGTTGAAGCAAACTGCCAAATAACACAAAAAATTGCTACAAGATTGAACTTATTGAATTCGACCGTTCATGATCATGTGAAATGACTCGGTTTTGTTTCAAAGCTCAATATTTGTGTTTCACATATTCTCAAAGAAAGAGATTTGCTTCATTGCATTGACATCTGTGATTTGCTGCTCAAACATGATAAAATGATCCATTTCTGAAGCAAATCATAACTGGCAATGAAAAATAGATTGTTTACAACAATATTGAATGCAAGCGATCATGGAGAAGATGAGATGAGGTGACTCAAAGCACTTCGAAAACTGATATTCATCAAAAAAAAGTGATGCTCTTTGTTTGATGGGATTTCAAGGGATTTGATTTTTTTTGAGCTTCTACCAGACAATTCGACAATTAATTTGGAAGTGTACTGCCACCAATTGGATGAATTGAGTAATTCCATCAAATAGAAGAAACCAGAACCGATTAATAGAAAAGGCATAGAGTTTCACTATGATAATGCTAGATCTCATACAAGCTTGATGACTCACTAGAAGCTGCTTCGATGGGATGGGATGCTGCATCTACCATATTCGCTAGATCTGGCACTCTCAAATTGAACACTAAATAAAAAGCAAATGAAATTTTAATGTTCAATAACTACATAAAAGACTTGGTTCTACAAAATGTTGATTCAACTAAATAAAATAGTTCCTCAGAATTTTAATTCAACCAAATAAAATAGTTCTACAGAATTTTAATTCGTTACTGTACTCTCATAATAATTAAAAGATTTTATATAATGCCAATAAACAAAAAAAGCCAATTTATTTTTTTAAATTTTCACTGAAAAATATTTTATTATTGGATTGTAAAACATTAGGTTAAAGTTTAGTGTATCTGTAGCACGATGAGATTAAACTAAATTGATTAATTATATATAATAATAACTTTATTAATGAATTATGTACCAAATGGGTGCTGTTTTTTCAATTACAGTATATACTTAGCTGTAGAATTCAGTAAAAGTTTTTTGTTTGTTTGAGAGTCACATTTAATAGAATGTATTGGGTTGTTCGGAAAGTAATTTTGTTTTTCCAACCAGTGGCGTTAATTGTATTTTTATCTACCAATTTAATTCTAAGCCATATTGTCATTGTAAATTTCGACAGCTAATGTTTCAAGGTATATTTATAAAAAACTTTTTTGATTCTGTGCAGTAGTTTTTTTTTTTTTTTTTGTGTCCTATAAAAAATGGAAAATAAAATGGAGAGTTCTGGCAATTTCATTATTAAAGATGCACCAAGTTCTAGAAGGCCAAGCTAATGAAGACAAAATAAAGGCATTGGTTGAAGCAAACTGCCAAATAACACAAAAAATTGCTACAAGATTGAACTTATTGAATTCGACCGTTCATGATCATGTGAAATGACTCGGTTTTGTTTCAAAGCTCAATATTTGTGTTTCACATAGAAAAAAGTTATGTGAAGTGTAAGGAGAAGATGTGTTAACAGAATGCCATTCCCAAAACTAGTGTGCAAAATATCATTCTGGCAATTTTGATGTTAAAGATGCTTTATGTTCAGGAAACTTAGTTGAAGCTGATGGTGACAATATAAAGGTATTGATTGAAGCAAACCACTAAATAACAACATGAGAAATTGCTACAAGATTGAATTTATTGTATGAGACCTGCGGGCCATATGTTACGGGATTTAAGTTTACTGCTAATTATCTTTAGTCTTTGAGCGGTTGTGGGCTTCGCGTAGGTCGGATGGGAGAATAATGGAGTGTGCCATTACAAAACTGACTCAGACAACTATGTTAACAACAAACAACATATTTATTAAGTGAGAGAGTGTTCTTTACAACTTAATAATTATACAAAATCACCCAATGAGGATAAATACCTTGTTACTAGATGATGAATGACTCTTGACAAACGAAAGAAAGTTCTCTTCCGTTGTAATTTATCTCGGCATTGAATCTTCCTTTTAGTAAGATACACAGTCACAGTTAGTATTTTCTCTTGGTAGCAACTCGTTGGGAAGGTCTTGGCTGTAGATCCGGAGAAGGCTTCGTCGGTGATCGGGGACGATTCGTTAGACGATTGGCTTCTAAGGTCGTACTATCTCGACTGTCTGACAAGTCCGGAGATATCCAACTCCTTCGGCGGTTACGACTCAACTCTCTTCTCTGTCCCTGAGCTCCCCTTCTTGACCATCCAAGAATTGTTTATTCATGACCTAATCTGACCCTGTTTTGGCTTCTTCCTGGGAAAACCCCGGCACCCTTCGATACGTTGTTTTCCTACCAGCCGAAGGTATTTTTTCTTTTCCCATAATTTTTCTCTCCGTGACATCCATTCTATAGTTCAATCTTTGTCACAACAATTAAACTTATCAACGATTTTAATTTTATGTGATAGCAAGTGAAAGTCTTCCTTTAGGGATACATTTGTCCACCTGCGTTAATTGTTACTTTTATCCAAGAAAATCTCATTTTCGGAATACATTCGTCCACCTGTGTTGATTGTTATTTTTATCCAACAATATCTCCTTTTCAGAAGGTATTCATCCACCTGCATTTGCTGTTACCTTTATCCGCGAACGTATTTCTTTCAGAATACATACGTTCACCTGCATCAATTGTTACTTTTGTCGGACAATGTCCAAAACGTTTACCCATGCTTTGATAAAAAACACCTTCTTTTTACTCTTTTCTAGATATTAAGAATTACAAGCACTATAACGCAGTAGAGATGTATTCTAAAAAACGATTTATTAGAGAAGGAACATTTTCGGCTATGTATCGCCATCCTCAGGTTCATACATTTAAATTCAGAATATTTTTCTAATACATTTTACTGCTTTTTAAGAGCATTCAGAGTTCTAAATATTCAAAATACATAATCTAAAATAAGAAAAAATACAACAAAAAAAGGTTACCATGGTTACATAAGGTTTTTTACCGTTTGCCGCATTAATTAAGTAGCTACATACAAGTAACGGAGGAATTTTAAAATATACTTATAAAAACCAAAAAAATAATACTAAACTTAGATTACTATATCAGTCCTTTCTCTGATCTATAAATTAAAAGCTTTCCATACATTTTAAAAATTCTCTATGGCATACTCCCATGACTTGGGTATTCCTGTAACTTTCTCGTTCAATAAACTCTCTTTGCTCTGTCTCTTTAATATCTCTAATGCTGTATATCCGTGTGTCTTTTTCTCGACCCACGTTATCACTTTCGCGTCTTCCCAATAAATTCTCGTGTTACTCTTGTATGCTTCCATAGCCAATGTTGTGCTTAACTTACCTGACTCAGGTGTCTTTGATGTGTATAGATGTAATAGCTTAATTATGCTTGTATGCTATTGGCATGTATATATTGTAGACATCAAAACAAAGTGACTAAAAAAACCATTAAAAAATTTTAACCTGATTTTATTAAAAATAGCTGGATTAAAGCTGTTACAAAAGTTATTGCAAACCAATTTTTTTGTGTTGATTACATGAAAATATCTACTTTTAATGCTGGTTTCTAAATTTTTTCAATTGCCTAAATATTTTTACAATTTCATTTTTACAAAGGTTGTTTTAAATGAAACCATTTGGTAGAATTTGGATTTTTTTTAAATCCCATCTTGTCAAGTTTATAGTCTAATATATCAAAGCTATTCCAGTTTTAGGATAAATGATATTTTTGAAGTATTAAGTAAAAATCAAATTTTTCATACACTGAGCTATAAAATGCTTAAAACTGAAAAAATATTGTAGATAATAGAGAAATATTAATTAATTGTGTTAAAATAAACAAAAATATATATCTTAATCATTCATTTTCTGTTATATTTTCACCAAAATTTAGGAAAAAATTTCAAAAAACTAAATGCAAACATCCTGTGGCCATTTAATAGAATATAGCACTTTTATTGCTTTATAGCAGCCATTTGCTTCCCAGGAAATTGCAGCCAAGCCTACTTTACTCTGTGGCATTTGGCATTGGGTGGATTGCTACCATAAATTATCTGTGGTCCAATTAGAGCAATGTAAACAATTTTACTGCTGTTTATGTATGAGATGAGATCATTTTCATGTATATTAGGCTTTTGTAGTATAAATTAAATTTATAAAAACTACTGTTAAAAATTGCATAATTGGTGTAAGAATAAGTTAATAAATATGAAATATTAATAAAAATGGCAATATTTCATTGAATTTATATAATTTTTTAATAATTATATGACAACTTCATTCAACAAAAGTTACCTAACTTGATTTTTTTATAATTTCTGAAAATTTTAGCCAAATTTCTTCATTCATGTTTTGTTTTGTTCAGAGGAGATATGACTATCTAATATTAATCAATCATTTCAATGCATAGTGAAAATTTCATATAAAAAAATTGTTTTCCATAATCTCTGTATACAAAAGAAAAAGTTGTGAAGAAAATAAAATTTCAAAAAAATTCTTGCAATGTTAGAAAGATAGTAAAAATTAGGCTTAATTTTAGTTAATTTCCAGCATATGGTTATAGACGAAAATTGAAATATCTGGCATTGAAACTATTAATAAATAAACTATTTATGCCATATGAATATTATCATAATTTGCTTGATTTTAAAAGATTGATTTTGTTGACCTTTATGTATGCTGACAATTGTATGAGTGAAAGAGAGAATGAAGTAACTCAGAGTGGTTTAGAATTGAGGGAAAAGTGAAATAAGAATATGTGATCTTCCTGTGCTATTTAATCTGTACATTGATCAGAACTTGTTCTTTTTGTTAGTGAACAGATTCTAAAGATTGTTTTTATGTAATTGAATGAGGTATTTGAAAAGCAGAAGATGGAAAATAAAGAAAAATGAAGTGAAAAATAGGGAAATATGGACTTGAATATGAATATAAAGCTTTGTTATATGAAAAAAAAAAATGGTTGTGGAGAAAGCTGATTTAGTTTGACAGGAAAGGTATGACTGTCATCATTTGATTCTTTCATTGAAAGCTGTTCACCATCTCATAAAAATTTTGCATGATGATGATTTTATATCGATGTATCTCTAAAACAGAAATACCATATAAGTAAAATGTTATTCTTAACAAAGATACAAATCTGAAGATTGTAGTCAAAATTATAAAAGTAAATCTATCTTCCTATCCTGTTAAATTCTTGCATTTGATTCTCTAAAAGCCAGAGTTTCATAATAAGTGCCAAGGTCACATCACCCTGATTTGAAAGAGCTGAAATCAGTTCTGAATATTGGAAATTATACTTTTCAAAAATTTGCTGCTTGCTTAATTGCCTCATTTACTGGGTATATTAATAATATCTGATCCTTTAGTAATATGCTAACTCTCTAAGCAGAAACATTCTTACAACAGAGAGAATATCTCAAAAACACTCACTCTTGTTAAGCCTTCATCTAGAGTTACCGACATTTGACTAGAGATGAGTTCAGTAGCGAAGTAGTTGCTTAATAGCTATTTTGCAGTGGTGCAGGTTGCTGCAGCAACATAGCTGAATGGTTGAAGGCAGTGAATCTAGCATCAAAATGACGGAGGATAATGTAACAACCAACAACAAGTGTTACTTGTGCAATTTCTACTATTTTGCTAGAGAAAGCTTGTATCCTTAATTAAAATTAAATCCATGGTACTATTGTCGATTATTTCCCTAATTTATTTATCAATAATGTTGGAATCTGAATAATATTATAATATTAAAAACAGTATTATTATTATTATTATTTATCATTTTCCATTGCATTTTTCACATGTTCATTTACAAACACATCAAATCACATATTTCCACAAAGTAAAGTTACTTTCTCCATGGAGGCTACTATCTTGCTGATTAGATCTGCAGCTACACTCTATTCTGTTTCAAATACTAACTTAGCAGTGCTGAGTGTTGATTAGCAGCAGTGCATTCAGTAGCGATTGGCTAACTTAGCTATCGCAGTTGCTGCTCTACTGAACTCGACTCACTATTCACCTGGAGGATTAGCAAAAAGAAAAAAGTCCAAAAAAATACAAATTATTTTATTCAACAAAATATTAAAATTATATACAGCTTTTATCATTATAATATTTATTTTCTAAAATTATATTTTTTCTGATTTTGCTGCATCCAATAATTTCTGTTCAGGTTTACCTAAATAATAATAATAAACTTTCACAGTCCATATTAAAGTTAATTCGAATGCCCAACTTTGCTTTAATGAATTCCACTCATATTCTGTTTCTATCTTATCTTCAAGTTTACTCCATTATTGAAAAAAAAAAATACATTCTATAAATATGTTGCTAACAGGCATACTTATATTAGTACTTTGTCAACTATTTGTTTAATTTCGGTCACAACAAGGGTTTTAAAAATAATCATCCATATTTTTTCTGTTGCATTCTTACTTTATTTCTAAGTATTTTTAAATTACTATTTTAAATTAAAATTATTTCATCATATAAAATATCTTCATTAACTTTTAAATTTAAAATGGAAGCAATTTTCAGTACATCATCAAACTTAAGATTGCATTGTTTTATATTTAATGCTGCTAAGCTTTTTGTGGGACTATTTTCAAAATCACAATATTTGTGGATGATATTTAAAGCATGATTATATACTTCTCTTGCATCCAAAATAAACTTCTTTTGTTGATGATTATTGAAATTTTTTAAAGTATTTCGAATTGTGCTTCCAAAAAAGTTCTTTTAGTCGCGATTCAATTTTAATTTTCAGAGTTAATGACATTGTATAATTCAGTTGATGTAATATCTTATTTTACTAGAGTTAAAATTGATTCACACACAAAATTCAGGAAATGTGAAATAAAATATAAATACAACTCCAAAAAAGAGGAGATATTATATCATCCTCTAGTTCATTTTTTTGAGTTTGTACAAAATGCCAAATTAAAAACATCACATATTTCTTTTTTTTGATTTAAAAAATACTGCTTTATTGCATGCTATGCTAGCAATATTCTATTTACAGTCTTTGATAAAACTGAGCCACCTTATTGGAATGTTTTTGATCATTTGTGAAAATTCCAAATGAAAAATTTCGTGACAAGATTTTAACTCTCTTTTGTTGATTGTGTTACTCAAAAATTCTGAATATATTTTATTCACAAATGTTTCTATATCAAATTCTGTTGGTAACTTTTTACAAGCAAATTTAGATGCATTGTGAATATCACAACAAAAGCAATTCGCTTTTAAAATATATGCATTTAATTTGCATAACTTTTGAAAAACCAAATTAATTTTTCTATAATTAACTGAGGCATTGTTAGCTGAATAAGATGTAGCATATTCAATTGACAAGCCATTCTCTTTTAGACACTCAGTTATTTCATTTGTTTTTAGTTCAGATGACTTGTAATTATCAATGTAAAAATCTAAAATTTTATATTTTACACTGCTCTGCAGTGGTGGCTTGCCCATAAGGACTGCAGGGCTGCAGCCCTCCCACCAAAATGAAAACATTTTTTTATTATTATAGTTATTACATTACTATACAATTATTTTACAAAAACATATTTTTCCGTTCGTAGTATATTTATTTTTGAATTGTAGGTACTAAGTACCTCGATAGGCGCTCTGTATGTGTGTATTGTATGAGTCTTGCGATTGCGAACTCATCAGGGCTGCAGTCAGTGCAGACCGAGTCACACCGCATAGTCAGTGTATTGAGCAGGTGGGGGTAACCCGTGATATACGTTTTTGTGATATGTATATCATGGGCTGCAAACATTGCAGTCCGCACTACGTATTTTAGCTACGTATTTTATTATACGCACTATGTATTTTATTATAATTTTTTCAGCCCTCCCACAAAAATCATCCACAAGCCGCCACTGCTGCTCTGGAATAAAGTAACTGACAACCAGAGAAAGAGAAGCTTGTTGTTGCTTCTATTGGATGTATTTGATGAAATTGAAAAATGTCAAAAATTTGTATATCAGAAAGCATATAAAGCACTATTAGCAAGGAAAATATTTATTGATATAAAACGTTTTCGGACCCTTTCCTGGTCCCTCTTCAGTATACAGCTTTCATCACATTAAGAATATAAGAATAATTTAGAACAATTAGAACAATTGTTCTAAGTTATTCTTATATCTTTGATATTATTTATATAAATTTACGAATAAAAATATTAATTTATATGCGTATTTTATAAGAATGATTGTTCTCAATTTTAAAGAAAATAATTTTGACTAATGAATATAAATTTAATAAAATTTAATTTTCGAATACACACTGAGAAGCTTCATAATCTATAAAATAATTGTAATAAGATTTACATAAGATTTTTGAAATTCAATATTTGCAAAATAATTTATTTTTAAAGCTGATTACTGACGACATAAAATATAATTATGTATGTTGCAAAATTAAAATTGAACAAATTTTGGCAAAGATTAAAATTTTAAGATTTTCTTTTAAAACTTTGAATCACACATCAGAGTTTATTTTCAGACTTCATATTTATGTTTAGGCATCATTATAATAAACTTGGGTGATGATTATTTTAATAGATGCTTTGAAAACCTTCTTATATAATTAAAATTTTTTTGTTTTATATTCAGATGGAATAAATATATATGATACAAACAATCATTCATTAGATTCCATTAGAACAACGAATTCTAATTTTATTATATCAGTTATAAAATCAATCTTTGCACCGATAGCTGTAGTTTGTAAATTATTATACATTGGTTACAAGATTTTTGTATAATTTTACATAAGAATAGTTAAAAATATTTGCGATGTATATATTTTCATTCAGAAAATTATCAAACATTAGGTTACATTTTATATAATATATCAAGATTTACAGAACATTTGTGTAATTGCCATACAGTACGTATACGAATTCATTTTGAATAAATTGAATATTAAGTAAAAAATTATTTCTATATATTCCATTTACAGATATTGCAGAAATATTGTTTAAAATGATCAAAACTTTATTCTAAATATCATCTTATATAGGTCTCTTAAATTTATTGAAGTGGGTTTTCATATGCATTTTGATTTATTATAAAGTCTTCTTCAGTGAGATATTATTTATATATTTGATATTAAAGATTTTTCTTCTCTTTATTTCATTATATTAATTAATTTTTTATTGTATATTTGCTATTTTGCATATGCAGAATTTTTTCGACTTGACATAAACTGTCCACTCATATATTGATGTACAGTATATTATAATTGCCATAATAGAGCACGATATATTTTAAAAACTGATGAACTTTATAATATGAAATGCATAAGCAAAACCAATTCAATAAATTGTTAAAATATAAATTAATTATTTAGTCATAACTCATGACTCGTATAAAAATTTTTGCTTTTTAATTAAGCAATACCTTTTTAACATTGATCTTTATTAAAATCGTATTAAAATGGGAAATTAGTTATCCACTGAAATTTAATAATGTATTATTTTCTAGAATTACTGCCTGATAAAGTAATTAAATACTGTATTAGCTGAATATTTTTAGTTTTCAGTCAATAAGGGATATAAAATACATTTTATGAACTATGATTAATAAATATATTACTGGAAACATTTACAATAAAAATTCTTTTGCAATGATGATTATTTTATTATTAAGTCTTTCGAAAGCAATCCTATTAAAATTATTTATAAAATAACAAATTGTATGAAATAATAATTATTTCTTTTTCTTTTAATTTTATTCGTTAACGTTTGATAAAGAATTTTATTTTACAGTACTGTATATTGATGTTCGTTGTTGTAATTTTGAAATTTGTTTTTTATTCTCCATCAAAACAGAAACAGAATCTAATATTTATAAAAAAAAAAAAGTCAACTTTTGGATTTCTTTCGGTATACGAAATGTATTATGTATTATTATGTATTTCGTCCAAGACCCGGGTCCTCCAGCGTGGTACGCCAACGCGTTACCACTCGGCCATCCGGCCGCCAATCTCTCATCTTGCTTAATATCATTCAAAACGAATTCAAATTTTTTTGGACCCAAACTATTTTGTTTTGCTTGAAGCTTTTGTTCTCCTACAATGAATTTGTTTGGAAAGTAATGAATCTTTGAAAGTGGGTTTTTAAATCCAAGCTATTGTAATTATATTGGTGGATTACTGCATGATATATGGATGTTAACTTGGCAATACAAACTTTTAATTGATTTTCAGATTCCTTTTCAACAAAACAAAGTTGATATCATTTGGCTACCATTCTATGCAGATATATTTTGTTTATATGCCTCATGATACAGAGGCATGGGTGCCTCATGATGCTTAACAGATTTTTCATCCTCATGTTTAACAATAAAAGTGTAATGTCATAAATTTTGCACTTAGCTGTGAATTCATTTTGTTTCTGTAACCAATTCTGATTTCTCACATTTTTTAGCTAATTGTCATTGAATTTTGTCTAGCAATGTTTGATATTCTTTTTCAGCACTTCATCATTACCAATATTCTTTTTGTCAATCTTGTTAGATATTTTAGGGATAAAAAGTGGACACTGGAAATATTATATAAAATACATAGTAAAAAACAATATATAACTATAACTTGCATAAAAAAATGGCAATGGTATTTTCATGTCTGATGGATATTTCAGTTAAATTAGTGGTCAAGTTTTTATTTTTTTTTTATAAGGATAAAATGATAAAATATTTATTAGTAAATGTATAAAGCTGAAATATGTTCATGAGGGTAGAGTTTTCATTTAAAAAATAAAGAAAAATCTAAATCACTAATCAACTTCTTCCTTGATTGCCTACTGAAACATTGAATGTGTAAATAAATCTAACAGTTGAATGTAAAAATAGCAAATTAAACCAAATATTTCAAGCCAGATTAACTCCAGTGGAATAATTCTGAATTAAACTTTTTGATTTTAACAATTAATTTTCAAATCAAGGCTATACCATCTGTTAAGTTAATAATTAATGCAGTGGCAAAATTTTTATTTCAGAAAAATTAATTTAAAAATTATAGTCTAATTATTAATTACTAGATGGTGCCACCTTAGTTACTATTAGAGTCTATTAGAGTAAAAATAGCACTTCCAAAAATATTCTACATTACTTACTTCTAACAAATCTCAAAACTTTTAGTTTTGTTTCCAAATTCAACTCAATCACCTCAACATCTGAAACTCTAGATCTAAAATGACATTAAAATAACAGCTTCTGAATGTGCAAAATGAATGACATATTGTCAACTTAACTGTTTAATTCTGTGTAATGAATGTTACAGAATAATAAACATAAACTACTTTTTAAGATTAAATGGTAATATTTATTGCATTTTTTTTATGTATTCACATTACAAGATGGCAACCATACTTGTTTTAAATGGTCGCCATCTTTTAATTTGACCATGTAGAAACCTCAAAATTTTCCATGAATCATTTTTTATTATTCTCAATCAGTTTTTCCATCTGTATGTCTGTCAATTCGTCTGAAAAATATCTTAAGAACAAAATATCACAAAGTATCCAAATTTTAGGAAAAACAATCCATTTAAAACAAGCATGGTCGCTGTGTTTTTATTTAAGTAGTCTTAGTTGAAGCAGTTTAATAGTATTGTTAATTATGAAGTTCAAATACGCATTGAAAAAGTTTTAAACTATAATTTTAATAATTATTTATTACAACTACAGTTCTATCATCTGTTGGGTTGATAATTAATTAATCAAATTAAATTTAGGCTAAGGTGGCCCCCTTATCTATTATTAAATAATTAAATTTTAATTTTTATTATTTTCTTGAAATTAAAAATCATGCCATTAATTAGGAGTTAAACCAGGAGTGTTGGGTTCCCATTCCAATGTCTTAGCCAATTACTGTATTCTAAGCAGATTTCCATTTTTCAGGAAGTTTGTAATAATATGACTAATTAATAGAAACTTATTGGACTAGGCCAGCAGTTCCCAAAGTTTTGCCTAGATGGGCCAAACTGTAAATTCCAAAATATTTGGCAGGCCAAAAAAAAATGTTATGAATCGATAAAAAGTTAGACACAAGGGAAAGATTTATACTAATTTTATAATATAATTGTTCTTTATTTCTGGCAATTAATTACTTTTTATTACAAATTGTTTAAAATAACACATTTCAAAAATTTCAAATAAAAAAAGAAAATAATAATAAATTCATCAGTCTGAAGTATGTGACTTGTGCAATTGTGTTTTCTTTTAATAATATCATTGAGCCTTGGTTCTAAGTCAGTTGAATGTATTCTTAACACTGCTTGTAAATGTTTAGTTAATTTTGATCTCAATTTGGACTTATTGATACTCATGATTGAGAAAGTTTTTTCATATATAAGTGCTTCCAAATAATGAAAACATATTTGGAAGCACTTATACATTTATTTTTTTACCTGAACAATTTTTAATTATAATACGATAAAATTTATTTATTTTTTGTAAAAATGTAAATTATCTCTATGAATTCAAGATCATGGATGATTTGACATTACAGGCTGCATTTTGGGAATCCTTGGACTAGACCAACACTAGCACTTATCTTGACTGAGCTAATTTGGAATTAAAATTAAAGTTTAACTCTATATTAGGTCATTAGGGTATTTTAGCTAGAAATATTTGATTAATTCAAAACATCTTATGGGATGATCCTGTTAGGAGTACACATTAGACCACTGGATGATTGTAATCTACACTTTCCTACTATTATTACTATACCCTTCAAGTGATTTATTATTATTCTTAGCCTCCCTTTAAGTTTCCATAAAATTCATCAATTTTTCCTAATACAGGGGGTCTTCAACTTATGATGATGATTATTTACAACAAAAATCGATACTTACACATCATCAATTTTGCATTATTAGCAGCCAGTTGACCAACAAGTGGAAAATGCTGTAGTTCTGCTTTAGAATATTGGCATTTAATTCCAAATCCTATATTTCTAGATTTTTTAGGTGGTATCCAGGTTTGGCAGTTCAATTCCATCTTTCACTAAATTATCAACCACTTTTTGCACAATTGTAAGCAACCAATGGTGAGCACTAGAATGCTCACCATTGGTTGCGCTTATTATCCAATAAGAAAACAAAAATTCAGTTAAAAATTGTGGCCATGCCAGGCTTCAATGCTTCTTTAGATGTTTTAGTTTCAATTTCAGGATGTTTTTAAAATATCTACAGTGATATAATACAATTATATAATAAAGTAATTCATTTAATCAAATCTGATCCCATGCATTGCACAAATTACCTGAGAGATCAGACTTGGACATTCATCCTGTTACTGTAAAATCCTCAAAATTCCAAATCCAACTATTAACTTTCCACAGATGTGGAAAGTTAATACAGTGGTACCTCAGTATATGTCCACTTTGGAATAAGTCCAACTTGGTATACGTCTTGTTTGGACACGAAAAATTTTGCTTGGTATATGACCTTTGTTTGGGAAGATTGATTGTATTATTTCAAGAAAGGTAAACAAGGATAGCGACTCACATGCTACCCTTGTTTATCTCTCTCAAGACAATACCATGATTGCACATGAGCATCAGTATGTCAATTGCTATAACTCTGAATTTTCACGTGATTTTATGTTTTTTGCATAAATTTTTAATAAATGAGTTCTAAGAAAGTTAATGAGAAGGGCCAAGCAATGAATAGAATAGTTAGAATCACCATGGAAGTGAAAAAAGAGATTGTTGAAAAGTATGAAATGGCATATATATCCGGGACTTAGCTTCTGCATATCGTAAGCCGAGAATGATGGTATCTACAATTGTGAAAAACAAAGATGTTATTAAATCAGCTAACATTAAATCTTCATTTATTTCATCTAATTGCTTTTTTGTATTTATGTATTTTAGTATTAAGCAGTGTTTAAATTATTTTATACAAACTCATCAATGTATAATATGCCAATAACAATAGGATTTTTTTTCCATGGGTATGGATTAATCATTTTCACTTTATTTCTTATGGGAAAAATTTGTTAGGTATACGTCCTATTTGATAAAGTCCAAGGATCTGAAACGGATTAAGGATGTATACCGGTATGTATACCATTGTAGTTAGATAATAATCTCTTCTGTAATCTATATCATAAGAATTAAGTTCAATTGTTTGCTACAGATAACAAATGTAGATAGTCCTTGAACTTACAATCATTCATACTTATGAAATGATGTAGTCAGTAAATTATATGATTGGTCAGTGCAATTCCATGGGTTTGAGTCTCTGACCCAATAATCTGTTATATGGAAAGGTCCTTTCTCTCTGCCTGGTTTTCATATTTTTGTGTTCTTTATGTTTATTATGATAATGAATAATATTCTAGTAAACATTAATAGTGAGTAATCCATAAATTTTGTGCATTTCTGATTTACAACAGCAGAGTTCAAATCAAACCCTGTTGTAAGTCCAAGACTATCTATATATAGAAAATGTTTAGGAACTTATAAATTGTAAGAATTTATCAACATAATTTGAACAATCAAGAAGATGCCTTTTTTGGAAATACTTATTTAAAACCTTATAAATAATAAACTGCTATGTTTCACAATTCAATCAATAAACAAATTCTTAATAGTCAGAAACATGCACCACCATCCACTGAATCAAGAAAGAGCTCTTAATCTGTCAATCCTATTGATTAGTCGAAAGGAAATATTTTTGGTTTCATATAACCATTTTCCTAACAAAAAATGAATTGATGTAGGAAAATGATTATATGGAACCAAAAACATTTCATTTTGTCTAACAAAATATGCTTGAGTCTATCGATAACCTATTTATTATTTAGATTTAATATAAAACCTATACTCATGCCATTAAATATAATAAAATTTAAATATACATACAGATAGAAGTAGGTTTACTTGATCAGAACTTTTAAATGTTAATTTTTTTAATTTGAAAATGAAAATCTCAATAAAAAATTTTATATGTAACAATGTATATAATAAAAATAAACACTATAATTATACATAAAATACATAGAAGAGATTGAGAAATGCTGTACTGGATAAAAGCATTAATCTTGTCCAAAGAATTTTCCTTTCTGATATGTACAGCTCTGGCCAAAATGTTTGTCACCTCACCGGATACGTTCGGCTTCCTTACAATACTCGGCTTCAGCATGCATTAGTTTCCTCGGTAACGTAGGCACTAATGTGCTGGCGGAGGGATCGTCCATTATGTAGTTCGCTAGCAACGAGGGGTAGGGTTCTGATAGCGGCGAGAGAACTGTGACGTGTTTAAAATGAATATTAAAGTTTTCATAGAAAACGAATGGCGGACTAATTTTTCCTGAAATACTAATCGAGATGCAGGGATGAGAATGATGTAGTCAAACGTCATCCTCATCTCTGCATCTCGATACTGAAGACAATGCCTCGTGCCATCACGAAAGAAATTAGAGATTTGGTAATCCACCATAGAGAAAATGGTGTTTCGGTGAATGAAATTGCTGAAATGTTGGACATCAGTAGGAGAACAGTTATTAGGATATGCAAATGTCCAGCAGAAAGAGGCACGTTGTCGCCATTTAAATCAACAGGCAGACCCAGAGTTTTTCTCTATGGTGGATCGATGAATAAATTTATATTGAAAAAGCATTTATTGCCAACTTGTTTCTATGTTATTATTTATACATTGTTAAAATTACACATTACAAACTAATCGTTTGAGATTTACATATATAATTCGATAGTTGTATTTGGGTGGGGATATTATATTCAACTGTCTGCAACGATAAGCGAATATAGCAAATTCGAAATCCGTTTATATACAACGAAACATTGTGAACATACGTAGGAATATATTCATAATCGTCGCGTTGAACGTTATAAGTGGAATGAAATGCCATCGTTCAGTTTCTTCCTGTTGTATCCCAGAAAACACTAAAAGATATTACGCACGCAACGCGTCCCTCTCTCGTCAGGGACTATGCAAGGAGGGATGTCATCCATATATACCGCATACTCACTCAATATAAGTTTATTTTACATGTTTGCTTCAAGAACTTCATCAACAATTTAATAACCTGTCTTTATTGGGATTTCCTGCACGAGTTCGTTAAGCAGCCAGAAGGCAGCATTGCGGGCTGCTTAGCATCAGTATATTTCATCCTACATTTTTTGCGGATCTGTCTTTACGAATCCATTGGAAATTGTAGGACGTATAGAAGAGACACTTAGCAATAGCTAGGGACGGGTTCGGCCCACTTAACCAATACAGATATGAATCGGGCGACCTGTTAACTATTCAAATGCTCCGGGTGGCACTAGCAAACCGTTGTAATTAATTAAAAACACAAATATCAAGTTTTGTAATGGTCAATACGGGTAAAATTTCGACATAATAAAATGTTTAAAATGATTATTGATTGAATGATATAAATATTATTGATTAATAATAATCAGATTTTTTAATCTTTGAAATCCTCCAACGTATTGAACGCTAGACAACAATATTGGAGACTCCCTTATTCGAAAGGAAAAATTATGAATGTTTGTCAAACTGACACTTAAGTAGCAGGGACATAATTGTGTGTGTGTTTGAATTTCGCGAGAAATGATCATCTTTCCAATTATTACAGTTATAAATTATCATATTTCTTTTTTATACAAAATAACTAAAACATTTGTAATGATATACTTGTATTTAAACTGTTTTCAAATATTACTTTCTTAATAATTACGTTTGGTTTCAAACCATCTGTTACCTTATTATAAAAAAGTAATGCTGCGAGTGATAATACTTTAGAGCGATCAGTCTTGCCAATTTACCTCCCATGCTTTGCGTAACCCACCTCCCCTACATTGAATGCGTGTGGGACACATCTAACACACTCAATGTAGGCAGCACGGTATGTGGATTGGAAACTGTAGCCGATCATGATTTCTGGTTTCCAGCGCCTAGTTGAAAGTGACAAACATTTTGGCCGGAGCTGTACATTGGATCAACAGGAGCAGATTATCCTGCTGATCCAGATTGAATATGTATGCAAAGAATTTCCCCATGTCAATGGTGCTGAAAGTTTTATCTGGAGCAACTTTCTGAATATTTTCCATCACCAGTTTATATTCCCAATTGGCCCTATAGTCACTTTCCTGACTTTTTAATACTTATGTTTTGTAACTATTAGATATGAATTAAAAATATATATATATATATCAAATTAAAGAGAGTTTACTAAATGTGAATATGTATTTATAACACTTTCCTGACTTTTTAATACTTATGTTTTGTAACTATTAGATATGAATTAAAAATATATGTATATATCAAATTAAAGAGAGTTTACTAAATGTGAATATGTATTTATAGAATCTTCATAAATATTTATGAAGATTTATGAAAATAAATAAATATATTAATTTTTATTCAGAAGCAATTACTGCTGGAAATGAAATGACTGCTTCTAATAAAATGATTAATGATATTGGAAAGTTTCATTCTCAAGATGATGTAACTAGTCAGCATTGTTTTGCAAAAGATGGTGTAAAATGTTCTGAACAAAAATCATTTCAAGATATCATTCAAAGTTTAAAAAATAAATCTGATGAAAATAGCTTAGGTAAGTTTACATTATTTAATAAGATTGCTTGATTACAAATATATTGACAATTGATATTTAAATACTAGATGATTTTATTTTATAATTCTATAGTTATTTACATATAAAATATCTATTTTAGGATTGAATTAGGATCCCACCTCTTGGAAAATTTATATGAGGCTCATTGATTTCTTTTCTACATATAAAATATCTATTTGCATTTTAATAAATATTGATATAAATAAATAATAAAAAACAAATGTGCAAAGTTGCAGTGTTCAAAACTAACAATAATTAAATCTATTTAAGGGTTATATGACACTGCAAATCCAGAGTTTGACCTGGCCAGATATTTTTAATTTCAGAATAAATTCCAAAAGCAAACTAACACTAAAAACAAAACTAATAATCTGAACTTCAAGGTTGTTAAAATAATAAATACTTGTGTAGAATAAAAATGATGAAAATACATTAATTCATATTATTTATAAACTAATAAATTGAATAATTTCAAAAATAAATTAAATAATAAGTTTTATTGAATCACTAAACACTTAGTGTTAACAAATTTTATTGAAACAACAGAAAATCATAAACAAGTTAATAATAAAAACTTGTTTATTGCAAAAGAAGTTTTCAATCCAAAACAAAAATAAATTTATTAATCAGAAACAATACATAATCTTAAATAATAATTTATTCTATTTGAGGTTGCAGAGTCGGATGGCAAATGATCCAACTCTGACCCCGACTCCACCTTTTAAAAAATATCTGACTCTGACTCTCTAAAATTTGTAAGGTCCGACTCCAACTCTGCAACCCTGATTCTACTACTACCACAATCTGATACAGAAAAAGCAATCAGTTATCAGTATCATGAGAGTAGAAAGTCATTTAACAGTATATAGTTCTAAACTACACTTTATTTTCATAGGGGACAAAATCCTATAAATAACAATTTTTTATAAGTGCTATACTTGGCTCTTTACATGCAATTGTGCAACAGCTTCAATTTATAGTTTACAGGTAAAACAATTCATATCATCATTATAATTTGACAATAATTATTTACCAGTGATATAAATCATTGACAAGAGACCATTCTTTAACTCATCTGGTTCTTGAATCAAATCAGTGATATTATTTCAGAATAGATGATATCATGTGGCAAGTGAATTTGTCAGAAAGATGGCAGTTCTGTTCCATAACTTGTAATTACTAATTTCTAGAGGTGGTGGACTTGAAATGCAAATTAATTCTTAAAATAAATATGATGATGATAATAATAATAATGAAGAAATGAATATAATTAGGAAAGATCTAGATTAGATCTTCAAAAATAGTCTACTGAAATCCAGAGGTGGTCTCACATTCTCATTTCCTATCAGCATACTCCCTCATCAGCTTCAGGACCACCCAATCTACCAAAATGCATTTTGATAGATTAAGTAGTCACTTTTAATTGTTTTGAAGCTGATTAAGTGTAGATTCAGGTAAATGCTTTTTGAGAGGCATTTAGCACAACTTTTCTGATATACAGGGTGGGCCTAGATAAATAGAAGCCAACCAAGTAATGAACATATGAACTGCAAAGCTTTTTTTTTTATATTTTATACAAGTAGATCACAGACAGAAGCCTACTCGATGCATTTCTCCATCTCTTCAGGTTTTGCTGGAAATGTTGACCACCATAGTCCAGGCACAGGGAGGCCCAATGGATCATGTTCAGTGCTACTTGCTGTAATTCCTTCTATATGATGTCAGCGATGGTGTCACATATATTCTCTTTCAGTGCATCAGTAGTTCATGGATTGTTGTGGTACATCTTGCTCTTCAGGTTGCTTCACAAATAAAAATCACAACTTAATAGATCAGGGGACCATGGAGGCCATAGATCTTTTGAGACTGTTCTATCAGGTGTGAAAACAGAATGCACTGCTTCCAAAGAGGCATGTGCTGTTGTGCTGTCCTGCTGGAAATACATGAAATGTCGTTCATCTTGGCATCAGTTGATGTGCAAAGGGCTCAAAGATTTTCGGCAATGTAATGCACTTGTAGGTGTACCCTCCTCATGCCTTTCCCTCTCTCCATTCACAATCAAGATCGGGTCAATGTCAAGCTCAGTGTGTGTCATTCACAGCTTCCTATGAAATATTATTATTATTATTGCGTATTGCTACATCAAATATCTCCCATGTCAGGTTTGGTTTATCTTGGCCCACCCTGTATTAGGAGAGTTGTGTTATACAACCTGCTTGGTCCATAATAGTGATTGAAAGGACTATGACAAATGTGGAGTATTATCTCAAAATCTGAACTGCAGAAGAAGAAAAACTTCTAATATCTTTGATAAAGCATATCTGTAATGTATTCCTTGCAAAAAATAAAGTAAGAAATATTTTTGATAACTACAAATACCAGCATAAAATGTTGAAAAAATATAGTAGTATATTAATTTATATATATAATATTTTTTACATATTTTTTATATTAATAATTTTTATTGTTACAAATAATTGTCATACTTTCTAAATCAGATTTTAAAAAATACTATATTCAGATAATCAAGGAATTAATTAAATATTACAAGACTCAAAATCAAATGAAAATTTCTATTCATAATATTATAGTCTTTTTCTGATATTTTTGCCAAGCTGTTTACTAAAATTCAATACAATACTAAAATATAAGGTGTGTGAAAAAGTTCTCGCTGTTTTCCGATAGATGGCTCTGCACGTAAATGGTGACGCAATCTATCACAACAGAAGCGTCATTCTCAAAGCCTAACAATCTAAAAATAAGACTGCATCAAAAAATTAGTGATTTTTTTACACTATCATTTGCTATTTGCGCACAAAAATGTTGAATTTTTATTATAGTTATCTATTATATATTATATTATATTATTGTGGTGATAGAATTTATGAAAAAAATTTATCTTATAAAAATATCTAGTTATTTAACTTTCCCAATAAAGTTTTTAATCTAGATTTTTATTAGTTATTTAAAAGATTACTTTTACAGCATTTAAGATTATTTTCTTAAAATGGATATATTAATCAAAGAATATATCAAAATAATTATACAGATCATCATAAATTAACTAGGCATCTTTATAATTTATTTGTGCCCATGGTAGTCTGAACTACAATATCTTACTATGCAGATTATTAAAATAATTTTTAGTAATCATTTTTTCCAATATATTTAAAATGCTTTTTTCTTTATAATAATACTTTTTTAGTATTATTTCTGTAATTTGTGTGTGTACATATTACAGAAATCATGACATCAATCCACTAGATTTGGTATTTCATTAAACCATCATATTTTACAGTTGTTCTAGTTATCATTCCACACCTATTCTTTTAAAAATGGTGGATAACAAATTATTTCTCTTTATTTATTTGTTCTAAATTAATTATTTGTTCAGACTTAAATTTATATTATTATATAACAAAGAATACATTTTTTGAAGCTCCATAATTTAAAAGCTTACTTTCTTGATTTCAAAAGGGTATTTTTTTGGTCACTAATTATACATATCCTGCCCTATGAATTAGTTTTTAGATTATAAATAATCCTAAAATTAATGATATTTTGTACAAAAAAAATAATAATAATTAAATTATAAATTTATGTACAGTCGGTTCTAAAATGTTTTGCAGGTAGCAGGAAACAGTTTGGCATTCGCACAAAACACGGAGTTCGGTGCATTTATCGTGTCTAGCGTTGGTTGACGCGCGAATTGCATGATCAGCCGTTCCATTATGGTTACCGTAGGAATCGGGTATGGGAGGTTGATGAAAGCGCGACTTATTTTTAAACTAGATAGGATCAAGAGCAATGTAAATGCGATTTTATTCATTAAAAATAATTATTACATTCCGGCAAGTATTAGTAATACAAGAACACAATGGAATGAGACAAGAATTGCCACAAAAACTAAACGATCAGAACACTCAAAGCATTCTAATAACGTGTTGAGTCGAAGTTTATCGAAGGACAGCTAATCTAGAGTGAAAGCAGTGCTAAAGAATAATGCCACGACATACACCAAAAAAAATTAAAAAGTTAATAGTAGAAAACAGACAAAATGACATGATGATAAAAGACAGTGGGGGGCCAACTTCACACAGGTAAATACAAGGCCTTTACTGTCAACGGGTCTTGTTATTTAGTTTTTATCTCTGAAAATAGCTTTTGGACTTGTATTATTACTAAAGATAAAATAAATGTTTCATCCATGTAGGATAAATTTTCAGAGATCTAATAATCTTATCACTGTAACTTAAAGAAATTATTGCTACCACAAATTTTTTTTTATTTCCTCTAAATCAATCAATCAAATATTAGAAGTATATTAGAAGTGCTGTAAACAACTTTATTTTTCTTTTATTTCTGTGGAGCGAAGTGGTATTTTATAAGCATTTTTAAAAGAGAGCATAGATTTTATGGTCTTGCCCCGTTGCTATGTATTTACCCCAGTCCAAGTTTTGGCTATAATCCTGATTTTGGAGATTGATAAGTGTTTCAACCATATATTGGTCAGATTGTATATTTTTAACCTGAGGCAAAGTTTTATCCTCCAATCAGCCTAATCATGGTTCTTCTTAAAGACGATGGAAAGTCATGTGCATTGAAGATGCGGCTTTAATTGATATGTTCTGTATATCGCAATCAATTTTCGTATTAACCAAAAATGGTCTTCATAATATTGTGTCACTCATCGATATAAACAATGCTATAGAAGCAAATTTCCTTTGGAACTTTAAATTAACTATATATAATAATTAAATAGATGTGATGCAAGTTCCCGTTTATTTAATATTTTCTGTTAATATAATTTATACTGATATTAAATTTCTGCATACTTTTTTTAGGAAAGAAATAGAAAACCTGAAAAAATCTTTATTTATTCGTGGAGTACCTTACTCTATGGGAGTAGTAATGACGAAACTAATGTTATTCTTTTCATTCTTTGCATATTTTATGATTCAGGAAAAGTTAACTGCTACCATAGCATTTGTTACTTCCAGTTTATTAGTAAATACCTACCGCACTATGTTTATTATGTTTCCTAATAGTGTATCGACAATTGCAGAAGTTCTTGCTACCTTAAAAAGAATACAGGTATGCTGAAATAGAATATTTATAAAACTTATAAACGATAAACAGTACTTATATATAAGAAATTGTTATAGATGAATGGGTTGAATATGCTTATACAGGTAGGCCTCGATTAGTGCGAATAATCGGTTCCACGAATTTCTCGCACTATTCGAAGTATTAACTATATGTAAACTATGGTAATTGGTTCTTGCTTTGTGAGATTCCGGCCCTTAGCTAGCCTCACGATGAATAAACACAATACTAACTTAACACTAACTGTTTAAGAAATATTTATTTTGATATTTTACATCGTTGTTCTTCATCTAAATTAATAACTTACCAGGAATTGCGTTTCATACCATCATCAAACCACAATAAGTCGATGTAATTTTACTTTTCTCCTGTATTTCGTTTGCATGTTTTATGATATTCCGTACGGTAGATTCAGGTATTTTGAGATCTCGTTCTATCTTAGAATTAGCGTGACTGCTTTTATGTCACTCAGTCACATCCATTTTTTGCTGTAGCATAATCACTAACCTCTTCTTTTTTTATTTCCTGTTTTATCCTCAAAAGTGTTCTTCCTTTTATACATTTCGATACTTTTTAAAAGAGAAAATTCTGTACTATACTGTATGTATACGATAGCAAAGCTAAATAATAGTACAGTAATGTTAAACAGTTAACGGCAAAAAGACCATCTTTCTGATGTTTCACCCCTTCAAAGCCAAGTGACTGTTCTTGGACTGCTCCTCGTCCGGTTTTACTAACCGAAAATTAACGGTAATTTGTTAATTGACATCATAAAAGGGCTATTACCTTTGTTAGTAACACTGGTTTGTTAATTGACATCATAAAAGGGGACGGACATTTGTTAGTAAGACATTTGTTAATTGACATCATAAAAGGAGATGGATCTTTGTTAATAAGACTAGTCTATGCTTACAACTCGCATTAATCGAATATTTGTTCGCACTAACTGCAAACGGTATCATTTTTATAAGTCGCACTAATCGAATATCGCATTATTCGAATGGTATCAATTTTATAAGTCGCACTAATCGAAATTGCATTATTCGAACTCGCACTAATCGAGGCCTACCTGTATCTTTAAATGAGCCGCTCACTTGCCAAATCGATTAATTCCACAAAACAAAAAGTAAAGAAAAATGATAAAAAATATATATTGTTTTTCTAAATTCCCTTTAAAATATAAATTCAAATAAACATTGTAGAATATATTATTATAGGTGTAGCTTTTATCTAACAACATGTAAAATGCATAAGATATTAAATTAACGTCGGTTCTTATTCTCTGCTGTGGAAAGCGGAACTGTCAAAAACCAGATAAACATGGGGCAATTCCGCTCTCCCCATGATTCTTAGTGCCGTTCCCATGATTCATTTCATATAAAACAAAATGGACGATAAGTAACGAAAGTCACATAACTGTTTACCAAATGATGCTAACAACTGCAACAAATGAGGAAACCGAAACAAAGTCGAAGAAGAGAAAATGGATCGAAGATATTTATAAGAAAAAATACGAACAATATTTCTATGCAATTTTGATTAAAAAGAAGAGATTTAATGATGGAATCCCGCCGTCTTGACTCAGTCAAGGTTGCCAATAATTCAATGTCGCAAAATGCATGGATTTCATTGGTGGATGTTACCTCGATGAATTTTGTCGTAGCGGAAAAATTGAATCCATCTCGACACTTCACGGTAACGATTTTTACGCCGCAGTATGTCGTCGAAACCGTGATTCTTTTATCACGCGCGTATATTCCGCCGCGGTTCCGTGCTAATGGGAACCAAATTTAATTCGCAGTCATCGAGTTATGGTCGCAGTAGAGTCTCCATATGGTCCGCATTATTTTTGTATTTAATCTTCTTTCACTAAGTTTAATATAATAGATTATTTATCTTACAAAGGCGTTATTCTATTCATATCCACATACAACAATAACATATTAATTTTTTTGACGCTTGCCCGTTATTATCTAATATATACCATTGTATTAAAAAATTACTTAACTAAATTCTTACTGTCATATTCTAGTCGACTAAAGAAAGACATTGATTATTAAAACCAAAAAAATTATTGAATAAAAACTGGTTAGGCAGGCCATTCATGTAGGCGGTATTGCATCTTTCCTACACGTCTTTCAATTAATCCTTCTAATTTAGTGATTTCAAAAATGTAAAAATATAATTCTAACTTGAGGAATAAATTCAAAAAATATCTTAGGCATATTACGATACTTATAAACGTTTGAATTGCATTATTGTCACGATTTGTATTAAAATATAGAGTTAATCAAATTGGCTTCTGAAATGAATTATTTATTGTTCGATAGCCAAAAATTTTTGTCCTTTAGAAGTGTTAAGCCAAACTATTTAGGAAATTTATTTTTAACATAAATAGTTAATAATCAATCGAGTGTATTGAAACTAAAATTTAAAAAAATTCAAAAAGTGGATTTAATCTAATTGGCTTGTGAACGGCTCAAATATATCTTGTAGATTTTCCATTCTATGATAAAATTTAAATTTCAATACAAGAATCCTTTGATTAGTGATGGTTTGAAAAATACAGTTTTGATTAGTGCGCAAAAAATATTTGAAACTCTCCCTTAATATGTGTGGTGCCAAATATGATTAGTGCGCTTCAATAAGTGCGATATTCTTTCTTTTTGCAAATCCTCTGAAGCGTTGGCAACTGAATCTCAGGGATTGTAGTCTACATGTTTAGAGCATTGCAATAAGTACATTTATTTTTCTAATTCTGTTAATATTACGACTTTCATCATCTAATTGTTATATTTTAAAATCGTTCATAATTTTATTTATTATTAAATTTAACGTGAATAGCAACTAATAATAGCTATTACAATATTATACAGTCAGCCTTGCTTTCAGCTCTTCTGCAGTACTCAATGTCTACTGCAATTATTTTTTACAAAATTTATGCAATTTTGTAAAAAATAATTTTCTTTTGTGAAAAATAAATTTTTAAATACCTATACATATTCGTCAATGATATAAAGTAGGGTTGATCATCGAACATCGAAGTTTTGTTATCGATGTTTAGAGGTCGATGTTTTATTAACATCGATGTTTTGGTATCGATGTTCGATGTTTTTCTGTTTATGTAATAGAATTGACGTTTGAGTTAAGTAAATATTACATAATATTTTTTTATTAAACGTAATCTTTATAATTAGTGAAGATTTTACAATAATTTTTTTGTTTTGCATTAGGAAAATCGAATAATCCATCTGACAATATTGATTTAGTGCTTATATTTGTCACGTGAGACACTTTATCATAGTCATTTAATTAGTATTGGAAACGCATTCGATTTCTTTTTTTTTTATTTCAAAATATTTATTTTGTAGTTCAGTAAGTATGCCTCCGAAAACCTTTCTGTGGTAACATTTTACTAAAAATAAAAGTAATTCTGAAACTTTGCGTATATTATTCAAAAGAAACGAAAACTAGTGGTAATAACACGAATTTAAGGTGGCATCGTCAAAGCAAACATTTACACAATTTTCTGGAGTTAGAAAACACTTGCCTTCTGCAGGTCTTTTCGAACTGCCGAAGCATCATCGTCACAACCTTTCCCAGGAAAACAAACAATATTTCTGAGATGTTTAGAAACATCGAGGAGTTCAAATCAAATGAATCAGCAGAAAATAAGGTAAATCAAGGTCTTATACTTATGATGTATAAAGACAATAAGAACATCGAATATTTGGATCGTAAAGTTTTTCAACATTTTGTAAAGACAATAGCATCTTCGTACAAAATTTCTTCTCCCACCAACAATTAAAAGATTAATTTTCGATAAATATAGATATATAGTATTTATAGTCAAAAACAGCTTAAACAGAAATTTTGCTTATTCACTGCTGATTTATGGACAGACATCCAGAAGAAGAGTAAGTAACATTAGCTTGACTGTCCACTTTATAGATGAGGAAAATAAACTACGCAATGTATCATTGGATATTTTTATTTAGGAAAAACGGTATGCTAACAGTATCTGGCTAATAAATTAAAGCAGTTGATAGAATACTGGAAAACAGATGAAGAATATGCTAATATAGTTATTACTGACAATGTACAAAAAACATGGATGTTTTCGGGAACGATGTTTTTTAACATCGATGTTACCTTTCGATGTTAAACATCGATGTTTTCCTATCGATGTTCATCCCTAATATAAAGTACATGTAATGCAGTATAGGTACCTTTTGAGAGAGGAAAAATATATGTTTATAATTTTGATATTTTTCAGAATTCATTATAATTATTCCCATCGGGTTTTTTAGTTTGATTACTGCAAATGTGATATATCGAGGATTTATTAACCGCACTAATCAAGGGATTCCTGTATACGTAATATTCTATGATGTTTAGTTTGCAACAACTGTCCATTGTCATAGATGGTAATAAAGAATAACGTTATATCCATTTTTTCTATGTAATACACTATATAAATGCAAACATTTAAGAAATCCTGATTTTTCAATCAAAACACTACTTCTATTGATGTAAATAATTTATTGTAAATAAAATTACCAATATTCAGTTAAGGTTAGCTTAGTTTGAATAAGCCGCCAAATCCTCCTGGAATATTCTTTATCTGGTGGCGGTCATTTATAGAGCTCATTATAGGCTGGCCAACACCCCAATATTCAGTTAAGGTTAGCTTAGTTTGAATAAGCCGCCAAATCCTCCTGGAATATTTTTTAACTGGCGGCGGTCATTTATAGAGCCCATTATAGGCTGGCCAACACCCACGATTGGGTCAAGCAGATGGTTGAAGAATGGGGTTAAATGGACCTAGCCCGGACCCCTCCTGAAAAATTGGAGGTATGGGGCCTGGATTTGAATCCCGATCCTCCAGGGTGGTAAGCCACAGCGTTACTATGCGGCCATCCGGCCGATTATTCAGTTTAAGGATCAATAGTATTGATATATTTGTTTATTTTAAGTATATATTATTTTATTTTTCAGAAATTTTTGTTGCTTGAAGAAGTAAAATATATGATTGATGTGCAAGATTCAAAACTATGTCTAGAAGATTATGGAGTATTGGTAGATAGCGTCTTTGCATCTTGGAAAGAAGTAAAATTATATAAATATTTTTGAATTTATATTATTACCATTTTACAGAAATTTTCCAAAACTTATTTTTTTTAAGTAATAATTACAGATAAATGAATTACATTTGTATGAAACAAGAAAAGTTATTTTATTTTTGAATAAGTGAAGATCTATAAGTTAATATAATGTAATTTAATTTAAAAGTTTAATTTTTTAAATATCAAAATTTGTGATTGTTTTTAAAGCTTTGACAATTCCTTTATGGGAAGTAACATTAGCTTGACTGTCCACTTTATAGATGAGGAAAATAAACTACGCAATGTATCATTGGATATTTTTATTTAGGAAAAACGGTATGCTAACAGTATCTGGCTAATAAATTAAAGCAGTTGATAGAATACTGGAAAACAGATGAAGAATATGCTAATATAGTTATTACTGACAATGTACAAAAAACATGGATGTTTTCGGGAACGATGTTTTTTAACATCGATGTTACCTTTCGATGTTAAACATCGATGTTTTCCTATCGATGTTCATCCCTAATATAAAGTACATGTAATGCAGTATAGGTACCTTTTGAGAGAGGAAAAATATATGTTTATAATTTTGATATTTTTCAGAATTCATTATAATTATTCCCATCGGGTTTTTTAGTTTGATTACTGCAAATGTGATATATCGAGGATTTATTAACCGCACTAATCAAGGGATTCCTGTATACGTAATATTCTATGATGTTTAGTTTGCAACAACTGTCCATTGTCATAGATGGTAATAAAGAATAACGTTATATCCATTTTTTCTATGTAATATACTATATAAATGCAAACATTTAAGAAATTCTGATTTTTCAATCAAAACACTACTTCTATTGATGTAAATAATTTATTGTAAATAAAATTACCAATATCCAGTTAAGGTTAGCTTAGTTTGAATAAGCCGCCAAATCCTCCTGGAATATTCTTTATCTGGTGGCGGTCATTTATAGAGCTCATTATAGGCTGGCCAACACCACGATTGGGTCAAGCAGATGGTTGAAGAATGGGGTTAAATGGACCTAGCCCGGACCCCTCCTGAAAAATTGGAGGTATGGGGCCCGGATTTGAATCCCGATCCTCCAGGGTGGTAAGCCACAGCGTTACCATGCGGCCATCCGGCCGATTATTCAGTTTAAGGATCAATAGTATTGATATATTTGTTTATTTTAAGTATATATTATTTTATTTTTCAGAAATTTTTGTTGCTTGAAGAAGTAAAATATATGATTGATGTGCAAGATTCAAAACTATGTCTAGAAGATTATGGAGTATTGGTAGATAGCGTCTTTGCATCTTGGAAAGAAGTAAAATTATATAAATATTTTTGAATTTATATTATTACCATTTTACAGAAATTTTCCAAAACTTATTTTTTTTAAGTAATAATTACAGATAAATGAATTACATTTGTATGAAACAAGAAAAGTTATTTTATTTTTGAATAAGTGAAGATCTATAAGTTAATATAATGTAATTTAATTTAAAAGTTTAATTTTTTAAATATCAAAATTTGTGATTGTTTTTAAAGCTTTGACAATTCCTTTATAAAATTAAGTTTGACATTTTTGATGAATGTACAGCTCCGGCCAAAATGTTTGTCACCTCACCGGATACGTTCGGCTTCCTTACAATACTCGGCTTCAGCATGCAGTAGCTTCCTCGGTAACGTAGGCACTAATGTGCTGGCGGAGGATCGTCCATTATGTAGTTCGCTAGCAACGACGGGTAGGGTTCTGATAGCGGCGAGAGAACTGTGACGTGTTTAAAATGAATATTAAAGTTTTCATAGAAAACGAATGGCGGACTAATATTATGGCTT
>AYEL01060510.1:0-27333 GCA_000484575.1 Olivierus martensii | reverse complement strand
AAAAAGTAATGCTGCGAGTGATAATACTTTAGAGCGATCAGTCTTGCCAATTTACCTCCCATGCTTTGCGTAACCCACCTCCCCTACATTGAATGCGTGTGGGACACGACTAACGCAGTCAATGTAGGCAGCAGAGTATGTGGATTGGAAATCCACCTCCCCTACATTGAATGCGTGTGGGACACGACTAACGCAGTCAATGTAGGCAGCAGGGTATGTGGATTGGAAACTTTAGGCGATCATGATTTCCGGTTTCCAACGCCTAGTTGAAAGTGACAAACATTTTGGCCAGAGCTGTACATCACGTACAGGTGTAATGTATAATAGTTTCCATTCGTACATATAGTCATACCTCATTATCAACATTTTCTTCTTAAGTCTCAAGAAAATTATGAATTTAAACTTTAAATAGATTAGGCAGCAAATGGAACAAAGTCGAATTTTCTTATGTTTTTTTGCATAAAGATAGAAACAGAGGCGAAAGATATGACAGTAGTTGCAGAAAATCAGTTATTAACATTTTTTTGAGACTAACTCAATATACAATATTATCTATGAAACACTGTCGATATTGGCGATAGAAGTATCGCTTAGATTCACAGAGCAAAAACGCTCCCACTTTTCATGCATACTTGATAAACAAAATAAATTTATATTATCTATAGATTTTTCATAACGTTTTTCTTTTTAGTATATAGACTAATAGTTTTAACAAATAAATGTTTTGTATATGAAAATATTATATGCAACACTTGTATAAAATTTCATTATTATCATTTGAATTTTTTATATAATATAAAATAAATCAATATTTCTTAAATATTAATATCAAGGATAGAAAACCGACCTTACAAAACATAACTTTTGATGCTCAGCCTGGCGAACTAATCGTTATCGTGGGTTCAGTTGGATCTGGAAAGGTAAGTGTTTAATACAGAATTACTGACCTACTAATAAATAGAATATTTATAAATAATATTAAATATGACTCAATGTTGTCAGAACGAGATGCAATAATTTATTTGTTAAGAAAATAAATTGAAGCTATTTACATTTTATATACTTCTTACTAATACAATAAAGAGAATATTTAATATATAATTATTTTGTTATTAATTTGCATAATTAGAACTAATAATAAAACTATTTTTAGTGTTCAAACAATGTGAAAACCTAGCGAAATTATTGATGCTGATAATTGAGCTAGATCAAATTTATTATGAGTGAATACTACCTGAGAGAATGCAATACATAGTTTTCAAAGATCTAAAATAAATTACAGATATTCAAACAATATTCGCTTATAAAATTCCGATTGTATTATAAGAAAAGAGGGCTTTACATAGCTTTAGCACTGCGACCATTAGTGGTCTATTGTGCACTCTCAACAGGAACATCCCATAAAAATCCTGATTAATCACGAAAAACATAATCTTCTTTATTGGGACTGTAAAAAGATCTCTTGATGCAAAAAAATGTAACCCAAGAAGATCATACCTTAGCCATGAAAGCAGCACACATTCATGCAAAATGTGAAGAGAAGTTTATTTCCTTCTTTCTTCTACAGTTTGGACTATCAGAAATCCCAATTAGATGAAGATGAGTTCTAAGACAACAATGCTCTGTAAGATGACCTGTCATAATCCTAGCTTTATTATTATGTAATGCAATGAACTCTAATTCTCTGTAAAGAAAGGCCTAAAATAAGAGCTTTTGTTTGCCTTGTTATTGTCGATTGTTATTTATTTGATATTTGAAATTAATTTATTTAATCATTCGAATAACATAATTGCACCTTTCCATAGAAATAAGCAGATGATGGGGATTTACACGCCTTCATGTGCCAAAATATTACAATTCTTCATTGAAGTTAAATTGCTAGAATTTTAGATAGACAAGTGAATATTTAATTCTCGTAGAGATTTTGCTATTATAAAAGATGACTGTTTTCTCATAGAAGCATATAGGAGAGGACATGGATATTGACTAACGTTGTTATTTTGAATTTGAACCATAGAATTTGAATCATAGAATTTGAATCATTATTACCAAGGTTGATATGTTTTGGTGGAGAGGGCTATTTACAAGAAAATATAGAAAAATAAAAAAAAGAAAATTTTCTTTTATTCATATTTCTATGAGTCTAAACTAAAACATTAGCTGACATCAGAATAGATTTAGATTTCTTCATTTGAATTTCATTAGACGAACTTAATACTGAATAGGGTATACTGAGATTTTCTCTATAATTATTGTGCTAATTTGCGATAGAATACATTTTAATTGGCAACTATTTTATCATTTCTCATTTTAGACACTTCACCCATGATTCGTGCTGATCCAGGTCCATTATAATTTATTTTCTCTCTACCAGACCAACTTAATCAGACAGATGGCCAAAACGAAATTGTGCTCTCTTCTAAAAAATTATGTTTTAATGGATAGGAACAACACATCCAGAAGTTTGGGCGAATTGAGTGTGTACTGAGATGCCCACCGCTTAGAATATAATAGTATGAAATGCTGTGTAAAACCATTTATTTAAAACAACATCCAAAAGTTATTCTATATGTATCCAGAACAAACCTATCGAACCTGCATCTTCCAGATCACGGCAGCACTACAATGTCTACAATGGATGTAATGTGGCTGTAATGCCACATCATATAGTACTCACTTCAATATGAAATTTACACCAGTCGAAATTCTAATCACATGCTAAAGTATTCCAAATGACGGGAAAAATCACGTAGTAGAGTGTTCGGTTATTATCTTGAAGAATTCCGGTTCAAATCCGGATCCCATTCCTCCATTTTTTCAAAAGTGGTCCGGGTTCTTCCCGCTGAACCTCAATTTTCAACTTTTCTGATTATCCCACTCTGGATTTTAGCCAGACATTTTTGGACACTGGAAAAAGCCGCCAACACATAATGCCCATATCTCATGGCAACTTAATGGGAAAACTAACCTAACCTAACGAAGTGATCTAACGATTATATATCTGATGGAAGCACATGTTGTTAGGCAAGACAAACGTATTTTAAGTTTCTGTTAGAATGGAATAGAATGGACATTGTCGAAATCAGGAAATACTTCATAAATACAGTTCATATAATATACTACCATTCCTGAATATTTTATTTTAATTTTTAATTTCTAAGTTTTCAAAAAACTTAACTTCATTTTGATAATTTTAAATAGAAAAGTAAACTATAATAATATATTTGTTTTACAGACATCATTAATAATGGCATTATTAGGCGAAATACCACTTTCTTCTGGAATAATAAGATTAAGAGGTAAAGTATCGTACACCTCACAAGAAGCATGGATCTACAACGGAACCATCAGAGAAAATATTTTATTTTCTAATGGTTACAATGAAAACAAATACAAAGAGGTATTATACGTCTCAGCATTGGAGAAGGTAATTGTTTTATATTTTCTTAAACTGTATATGAAATGATAAGTTAACAATGACGGTTTTTCTCTAAATATCTGTATTAGTTGTCCAATTTGTTATGAAAAGAATATTATAAAATAAATAAGGTTTGTTATTTTGAGTTTTGTTCGTTTAATTACTTCAATTACTTGTTATTTTATTTGCTTTAATTAGCACTGAGTTAGAGATGCAAATATTTCTTATCTTCAACTTATTGTTTTACAGATTTCTAATTCTGATTATAATTGTATTATTTAAATCTTAAAAAATTTACTTAAGACAAAAAATTGTAAAATTGCAATCTCAATAATTTCTATTCTGTCCTAAACAATCTTTCTGTTTATTGCATTCCCTAAAATTAGCTTCTTGTTATGTAAAATTAACATTAAAAACGTTGGTGATGTCAATTTATTTGACTTTAATAATAATTCGTATATGAAATACAAATTACTGTATTATTCTAATCTTTTAGGGCTTAAGTATTCACAACAATTAACGTTTGAAGCAATTACATTTTTACAAACTTTAATAATTATTCTTTATAAGCAAGGATTACCACGAAAGCTTTAATAATAAATACAAAATTGAATAATTATAATATGGAAATATTCAAATTTCTAAGAATCTTTTAAATGTACTGTGATTTGTTGTTTGGAATCTGATGGAGTTTAAACAAATTGAAAAATTCTTTGAAGTGCAAATTGATGATCCTTTATTTAAATATTTTTCTTAACGTCACTTAAATGATATAACATCAGTTTTCCAAGATTTCCCTATAATAAATACAGAAATATATAAAATATTTTAATGGAATTTAGACAAGATTGAGAATTCCCTTTTGTCAACCAAAATCACTCTACTGTGAATTCACATCAAATTTCATCCGTGCGCCTACTTTTACAAGGAATTCTAGCCAGTAGTTGCAGTAACCTGCTGGGTTATTGCATTAAAGTATCTTATGTTATTACATCGTGATTCTGCAACTGCAGCAAAGAGAAATTTATTCATGAGACAACTTTCTTGCAAGATATGGCTCATAAGATAAGACTATATATGGAAACATTCTTATAACCACTTTGTATTTTCCTTTGTAAACAGGAACAATACATCTTATTAAATAAAGCAATATGCAAACCTAATGTTTGCATATTGCTTCATTTAATAAGATATATTTCTTTCTTATGTTAAATTTTCATTATAAAAAAGCAAATAAATTCAAATCTGTGTTAATACCATTTCGATAGAGATAGATTTTAGCATTTTATGAAAGAAGAACGATTTCTGTTTGAATATCAATATTCTCGAATAGCTAATAAGAAATATAAATATATTTATAATGGTTTTATATATTTATTTGGTTTTCTATTTTACTTCTTTCTAACTAGTCTACATACTAAGATCAAAACATTTCAATGAGTATGACGGATTTGCAGTGTGGAAAATTTTGGCTTTCTATCTTACAAGACTACAGTTCGATCATATGAAAAATTTTTCAAGGTGTTCGTAACTCTTGCATCGATTCCTTTCTTAACAATCTGAATGATCCTTTCTCAGAGGTGGCAGCCAATGAATGGGTCTGTTTCGCTTCGCCATTTAGTATTCATTTTCTTATTGAAGGGTTTTCTTATTGATACGAAATTAAACTCTTCAATACAGAAATGTCCCCTATCTGAGTGAAAAATGGGGACAACTTTGTTTTAAAAAATCTTTTAAAGATAAAATAAACAATAAACATTTCATGTATTGATCACTTGATTATTTTCATTGTTTCAAATGTATCTTTCTCATAACTTCAGTTACCACATTAGAATAAACAGAAGAATCTGATTTCGAATAACTTTTGTAAATTTCATTTGAAAATGTATCCGAATACATCTTAATTTCATCTTGTTCGACTGATATTTTTATAAGATATCGTTGACTCTTTTTTCGAAAAAAAACAGCGAGAACTTTTTCACACACCTTATACTATAGTTTTGATTTTTATAAATGTGAAATAGCAAAGGAAGAAAAGGTCGTTATGTTGCAAAACAGTGGAAAATTAAATAGATAAGTTAGCATTTCCAATGGCATAAGTTCATCCAGGTCCCTGGATGATGATTAAATAAGACAAGGTTTTCAATAATAATCTATTTGCTCTTATTATGACACAAAATTATTATACAGGTCAATTCTGGTATATGAGATTCTGATTTTATGAACAAATATAATTCATACTAAAATTTGATTTACTAGTCTTTATCCCAATTTAATGAGAAATTTATAACAAGCAAAAGTTTCAAAGTTGAGTAAAGCCCTTCTTATAAATGTGAAATAATACATAAAGGTGGAAATGATAACTAAGACATTAAGCAAGTGTTTTTCATAGAACAGTTTTAAATTTTTAAATATTTTATATATTTATTTAAAATTTTAATATTGTTTTATTCTACATGTGATGTGTATTCTACCAAATTCTGATGATAAAATATAGCAATTGAATTGAATAGTCAGCAGGTTTCATCATATGAAATGGTTTGGCTTTTTGTCCATAGAAACAGAATTGAATCCAGGTCTCAATCCTCTAAATTTATGTGTAAGGGTCCAGATCTACTTTTGATCTTCCACAATCCAATTCACCTCTTCAGTTAATTGGATGGCTACAAAATATAGCATTATCTTTCAATTTGAAGTTTTGGATTCAATTCCGATCTGAAATCTATATTTCCTTAGGAGGGTTCCCGCTTGTTGAACTAACCTATGCCCCATCCTGTTACGAGTGAGTGCTCCTGGTTGATATTGGTATGTTCATCAATTTGTGGGATATAAGTAGTTGATATGATGATTAAGTTATTTTTGTTAAACTGCTTTATTGCATGTGGGATATATTATACTGTATCTGGCAATGGCCATGTTTAAAATATATCATAGACTGGCCAATACCCATGATGGAGTCAACAAGAAAGTTGAAGGATAGGATTCAATTCATCAGGCTCAATTTCCTTCTGAAAATCTGGATGTATGAGATCTGGATTTGAGCCTGGATCTTCCAAGGTAGCAAGCAAGTGCTTTACCAATGCAGCTATCTGGATGACAACCTTGACAAAAACATATCATCTTTCACAGTATTATTTTCTTGAATTTTTGAAACATATTTCAGTTTAATTTAATAAATATTTTTTAATTATTAAATTAAACTGAAACTTGCTTAGTACTCATCAAGTGGAAAGTAGTATGAAACTTCACTATTTGAGTTTAAAAATTTATTTTTTCTTTTGTTCATTTAATTCATATATTAAATAAAAAATAAAACTTCCATAGAATGCTATTAATCCTGTTGTTGTTAATCAAATTATATTCCACAAATATGCTAAAAATAATTTATCATGATAATTAAATAACTATACAATCTATATGTAAATGAGTAACTAAAAGTCATAAATTAAAATTGTAAGCTAATTTTGCTTACTCATGTCTACATAATATTCTATGTTGATTCTTAAAGTTTTTGAAAATTGCAGAAAAATAGAAAATTCCTAAAACTTTATAACAACCATATATTTATTGAAATATTATTTAATGAAGGCTTCTATATCCATCAGTTTTGAAAAGTTATATGAACTGCCTATAACACTAATTTAATAACCAAATATAGAGCACACTTGGCAGTAGTGACTTCAAAGTATTTTATTTCACAAACGAAGTACTTTCGGTCTGTCGACTAGACCATCTTCAGCGTTACACTAACTTACAAAGAACGTAAAAGAATATGAAAAAAAAAAAACATAATAACATAAAAGAACATAAAAGGAATACAATATTTGTTCTTATAATTTAAATTTAAAATTATTTCATACATCGAATCTTTATTACTTATAGGTTACTTACGTATAAAGTTTTCTAAACGTATTTATATTATATTAAGATATATATTTATATTTAATATAATTTGTAACCGAATGTTAATAATAAATAAAACATTTCTTATTAATATTTCCTTTTTATATATACCCTTCTATATCCTTTTTATATAAAAGAATTCCAATCATCCTAAACATATTAAATATACTGAAAATTTTATAAATTCTACTAAATTATCATTGAAGATTTTAAAATTATTTTTTTTTAGAATTAAACATCAACAATGAAAGTTTGATATTAAGTGATACTAAATCAGATGAAGAAAATGAAGATGGTAAAGAAAGAGCTTGTGACTCTCTAATAATGTGCATAATAACTACATTGAATCAAGGTCTTCGAAATGGAGGAGGGATAGGAGATGTGCTGAGAGCTCCCAGTGCAAAGGTAAATGGAGATATACATTTCAATAAAATCATTTATTGATAAATTAACAAAAATATCAAAACTAGATCTGTGTATGAATGTAAACAAAATTAAAATAGATAAATAGAACAATAAAAGTGTCAATCTATGACTATTAAAAATGAAACAACAGGATTAATAGCTAAATAACATAAAAAAGTATAATAAAATTAAGTATTTAATGCTTTGCTTTTATTCATTATTTTTATTTCTAATATATCAATTTAGTATAGATAAATATATTTATTTAAAATAATTTATCAAAATATAGTGTAATAAAAATTATCATTACTTTGATATATCTATTTATTAGATAGTCAATAAATAAGTATTCCTTGCTTTATTTAGCAGATACATTCTTGGAATCAATAATCAAGTTGAAAATAAGTAATGAAGTTAATATAATTTGATATAATAATAAAAACATTTCAAATATTTAACAAAAATTTTTATTTAAAAAGCCTAAGCGGATGAGTTCTCTCACTTAATAGAAAATACGTTGTATAATAATAAAGAATAAATATAAAATTATTTTGTTAATATAATTATTAATTTTTTAAAATTAATAAATAAATAAATTTCAATATTAGGTGATTATATTTTCCTTAAAACATAAATTCTTTTTAATAATAAATTTTTAACATATTTTAAAGTTAAGAATTAATATCAATAGTAGCTACCTATACTGGCTATAGTTGCAAAGTTGCAATATTTTAAACTATCAATACTTAATAATAATAATTAAAGATTTTACAATTCTGCAAGATTCCAGAACCCTGCCTGGTCATATCTTTTAACTTTGAGAAATTAAATTCTGGAAGTTAAAAGACCTGGTCAGGTAAAGGATATGAAAGAGTAAGTTAATCCTTAAACTAACTAAAATACACAAAATAATAAAATTAAATTAGGAAAGGTTGAGGTTAAATCTTTGCATAGTGAACATAAAATTAGGAAGTTATAATTTTAAATTATTGATATATATACATAGTAATTTCAATGAAATCCAGCATCCTTGAGGATTGAGAAATGTTACATTCTAGAGAAGTACAATACATAACAATTGTGAAAGACTTATATAAAAAATAAATGACTGAGTAGAAAGAAAAAATTTTAAAACTGTTTTTCTCAAATTTGACCTTTCTGTGAATCCCTTTTTAAGGAAAAAACTTATGAAATCCCAACGAATATGTATTACCATATTACATCAAATTTAAGCTGCACTTTTTATTCGAATTTTTAAGTCATAAAGTATGGGTGCAGCTTAAATTCAAAGCGAATATTTTAACATCTTATTGCATTTTTTCCAATTTTAAAATCCTACTGCAGCTTAAATTCGATGTAATACGGTAGTTAGAATAGAAATACAGGTAATTCCTGGTTCACAAGTTTCTGTTTAATGAGTTCCCAGATTTAAATTTTTTTTAATATGAATTATCAAAAAATGAAAATATGAACATTAATTTAAAAAATAAATGTTAAACATTCATAAATAAACATTTCAAACCATATACTTAACCATACAATATAGTACAATTAAGTTTTAGTAGAAACTTTGTCATCTGCTATGAAATCAGAAAAATCAAAATGGCAGCTGAGAAGTGGAAATAGTACACTCTTCGGTTTTATTGACATGTTATATAAATAATTTCCATTCCTGGATTGTGCCTAAAGCTCATCTATTTATCTAGATAGATGAGATTTATGTAGTTCATCTGTATTAAAGCTCATCTATTTATCTATCAATAAAAATGAAGAATAAAAATTCTTTAATGTTTATATAATGTAAATAATTTCTTTATTATTATAATTTGTTTGAAGTTAAAGGCTATATTTTCATTTCTTTAGATAAATAAATCATTGTTAATCATAAACTGTTAATTTTGTTGGCCTCTACTTAATTTTATTATGGTCAAATTTCATTGCTGAAAATGGATCTCTGATTTTAGAATTATATCTATGGGAAATTGATTCTTGGTTTAGGTTTCTTATTTTATGAACACACTCCAGAAATGAATTAATTCATAAAGCCAAGAATTGCCTGAAGTGTCTTTCTATTCTAACTAATGTATGTATACAATAATCTATATTTTTTCCATTTTATTATGCATATAATTTATTAGTCTTTTTATTCAAAATTATTATTGAAATGATTATATTTTTGTAGAAAGCTCATACTTTGAGAAATGCTGTTCTAGAGCAAGCAGTTGATGATAAACACGTTTTATTAAATAAATTTTATTACTTTTATTTTTTAAAATACAGACTTTATAACAATATGCACTTTTATTAATACAGCATCTAAGATGCTTACTAACAAGTAGAAAACAATGAAATTTTTAATAGAATGGTCAAAGACATGAAATTTTCATTACAGGATAAAAACAATTGAGAGAATTAATAAAATTCTAAATCTAAGATTAGATTTAATTCTATACAATTGTTCTAAAATATGGTGACAACAGAAATGAGATGTCTCCAAAATCAGAGAAGAAGATATAGTTAAAATGAAGTGTAGACTTGGCTGTCCAATTGGTAGTTAACAACTCACAGATTGAAAGCCAGTTAAAATCATCTGATCTCCATCATGATTTTAATTGGCTCCCAACTAGTGAAGTTTTAGTTAAAATAATAAAATAACAAAAGCAGTGTTGAAAACAAGATAGCAAAACAAAATTATGTAAACAAGATTATAATTTAAAGATAGAATAATGAAGACAATGATGAAAAATAATAATAAAAGTTTAAGTCAGAGATTATCAGTGTAATCATGTGAAGAGACAGATTGGTTGGAGCTAAAATTCATTGTTCTATGCACAGATATTCTCCTACCCAAAGCAACATTTTTGATTTTCTAATGGAGTTTGACATTAATTCACTGTTTATGACTAACCATTTTAACTTTGCAATGCTGCAGATATTTGAATATGACTCCACACACCATGTTTTTAATATGATATCTGATTTGTTATTTTAGGATTCTGATGCATTCCTTGGAAAATCATGTTCATCAGAGATCAGATTTAGATTTTGTATAGTTCTCACTTCCATTTAAAACTTCTAAAGATCTTTCTACTATTCTACTATTATCACTATGGGTGTCTGAAATTACCATGAAAACTTCAAATTCTGTGCTATCCTCTCAATTCTAATTTCTCTGACAACAGCTATCCTCATTTGTAGTCCAGTCTGCCAGTCAGAGGCTTTCAGCATATTTGACCAGTTGAATCAAAGTGAGCAGCCCTAATTTATATAATTATACTCTTGCTTCTTTTATTTGCATGGAATATTTATCAGTTAATTAGATTTGAAGCACATTTCAATTAATACTAAAACATATTGGCATCTATTCACAGAGATTTAGTTCATTAATAATTATTGCATACCACATATAGAAACCATATTGTTAGATCACATTTTCCACATCATCTACTGACATTCCTTTTTAATTCTATTTATAAAAATTTTATTCTTATTTTGAAACTTTTCTCTCTCTCTCTCTTTTTTGTATTTATGCTTTTTGTTTGCTTTATTTATAAATTTGTAAATATATTTTCTTGCAATGTCAGTTCTTGTTCTAATTCAGGGAAATGTTTGTTTCAACCATAAATTTCAAAATACAGTCGAAGCCAGTTATTAGGGAGTTGGCTATAAGGGAAATTCAAATATAAGGGACAAATGCATCCGGTCCTAGTGAAAAACCTGTGTTTTGTGTGTATTTTTTGTCGGATATAGTGGATTTGCATATAATGGAAAATTCAGCTGTAAGAGAGAGAATTTTTTGTCATTATTACTAATTTAAAAATTAATGAATACAAATTAAATTAAAATTGTAGTTCTTCTAAAAAGACAAAATCTGCATGTGGCGCTGTACCCTAAAAATGGTGTCATCTAATAATTTGTTATATAAGTTCGTAGAAGTTTTAGAGTTATAATCCAAGTTTATGAGATTAAATGACAAGATTTCCACTCATTTATATGAGCGGGTAATATCTAATATTAATTATTTCCCATTTTATGTATATCACAGATACAAGATCCATTACCGGTAATCAAATAATTACACAACTCAACTAACTGATATTCGGTTAAAACCAAAATAACAACCCTAGTTGAAAACTCTTTAATATTTACTTTGCCCACCTGACGACACACTGATTTGTTGCACATTTGGATATTAGGGACATTGCTTATAAGGGACAAAAAACTGTAGGTCCCATCGATTCCCTTATAATCAGCTTCAACTGTATTTTTGATTGTTTCATTATAAATTAAAAATATAGTACTTCATAGCTTCAAAATTATTTCATACAATAAAAATAATATTATATAATACTTGTGTATAAGCTGAAGAATTGTTCCTGAAAATTTTTTCAAATAAAAAGAGGAAAAAATTCAGAAAATTTATTGAAGAAAGTAGGATTCACGGTCTCAATTGCGACGCATTTCCGTTGCACCTTAGTACCAGCCATGCAATTCTCACTGTTTCAAACAAAAATCATTATCTTATTGATTCTTTTGATTTTTTGTCAAAAATATGTGGATATGTATGACTATACATAATTTTATATTTTTTAGGTATTTAAATATCAGATATAGATTTTTTTGAAAATGCATTTTCTTTGTGCTTTTAGCATACTTTATACTAGTGGCATGATCTTATTTTTAGAAAAACACCTATTTTTTCTCAGTTTTGTTATTAAAAATATGTGGATGTGGGTAATTATTCATATATAAATACATTCAAAAATATTAATTTATTGAGCACTTCACAACTAACAAGATTATAAAAATTTTTTTTAAACCTTTTCTATTTTTCATATTAGTTTTCATATTAAAAATTTGTTTTAAAGATAATTTAAAAACATCTTATTGAATTGTTATTATTACTTTATAAATTATATTTTGATACCAAACAAATTTCATGAAATGCATCAAAATTATTCACAAGATAAAATTTATTTATTAAAGAGATTATTATTCACAAGAGAAAATTTTATTTCTTGAAACCGCACTTGCATATTTGGTGTGCATTTTCGATAATCTCACAAACTTGATTATTTGAAGATATTCATATTATTTTTCTGTAGACTGTAATAGAATTTGAAGAATAGAATTTTTTTCAATTATGTTCCTAAGAATATTTTTATCAAAATTTTCTCAAAACTTGCTTAATCTTACAGCATTGCCATTTTTTAACTTACTTGTTAGTTCGACAAATTTATAACTTTCATCATATTCTAAAAATATTAGTTAATAAGTTTCATTATCTTAATAATTTTCCTAATGTCAGGATTCCAGTTTATTTATGTTGTAGTTACTAAATTGTGAATGAAGAAAACAAGTAGGCCTATTCATTATAATAAATTAAAGCAAAAATTCATATCGTTCTCTATTTCTTTCTATAATTTAAAGCTAGAGTGCATTTTTCTTTATTTAATGGTACGCAACAAGTTAATTTAATGTTTTAGAAATTACTGTAATTATTAAAATAGAATTTAAAACATGAAGTTAATTATAAAGGATGATGATAAGTAACTTATTGTATTGTTGAAAATTTCAACAATAATTAATTCTAGATGCAAGTTTATATACGTTCAATGACATCCGCAAAAGGAGAGTTTTCCAGCTTCAGCCTCCGTAAAAATAAGATTTTTAATTAATTTCATATAACTTAATAAGTTTTATATATATAAAATAAATTTCAATTCTGCCTAAGGCAATATTAGTTTTACTTTATGGTATTAATTTAGTTTTTCTATGTAAGCGTTACATTTTTAACAACTGAAAAATATCTGTGCGCGTTGTTTCGATTTTTCACTTCTGGATAAATTTTTTCAATTCAAAATATTAAACATTATATAAACTAATGCAGGAGAATAATAATTCTGCAACTTCAATTAATCTTATAAGTTAAATTTTGTTTATTGAGAAAGTTAAATTTTCTATACTAAAATAATTTTATTGCTTATAAAAATTATTTAAATAAAAATAATATTTTTAGAATACCAAACCAAGAACAAACATTTGTATTTGGAAAATATTTGCATCAGACATCGTTTTGTGAAAACTTTCTAACTTGTTTGTCTCAATGCTTTTGCTGTAGATCAATTTGTTACAAAATATGGAAAAGCAGGTATTTTATAGTTTATTACTGCTATTGTTTACAGTCACTTTTTCTAATTATTAATAATTTTAAAATTTTTCGTTTTTAATTCCTAGAAATAACTCTTTGGAAGAATCACCTAATACTAAAAACTTACAGCTCACTAAAACAAACATTAGAACTTTGGGTTCGAAATCTTCGCTTTTAGAACATCGATATTTAGGATTTCTTAACAGGTGAAAATAAAATTATTATATTTAACTTTTATACTTATGTAATACTATATTATTTCAAAATATATGTAATACGTTAAATGCATCAGAGGGGAAAGAAGAAACAGTTCTTTTAAACGTTTAAGCTACGACTATACTCCTAACGATGGGTATATTATTGGTTCAACCAATTTACCATACAGAACTTGTAGACCTTCTATAGATCGGTCGGCACTAGCCCGGTAATATAATTTATTATTTTTATTTTATTAGTGAGCTTCACATTAGTTTTTTTTTTTTAATTTTAAACTACTTTTTTGATTTATTAGCATGTCCATAACCGAACATAATTGCATCATAGAAGAAGATACAATTCCTCAAATAGAAGAAAACCAAGAAACTGATTTGGAGGAAGAAAAATAAATGTTTTTTTAATACAATGCAAAAATAGCTAATGACAGAATAGAACTACAGAAATAGTATACTGTATTTAATTTAATACGGAAATTTGCTATATACTGTGTGTAATGTCATTAGGCCCTCTCAAAGGTTGAGAAAAGCCCAAGCCACTTCCATTTTTGAATTATACAGTATAAACTATATATTATTTTTTAATTTGGCGTCATCTCTATATTTCAGCATTTGTCTAATTTTTAATATAGGCGATATTATTAATGATTACATTACCAGAAAATGTAGAAAACTATTAAAAATTTATTTATTTCTGTAATTATTGTGATATTTAGTTAGTTACAAAAAATTCTATGGTTATTATTGAATTTCTTGATTTTGTACAAATCAAAATAATACCCTATATTTAAGCATAAAAGAAATCATGAGAATAAAAATTTTTCATTTCCATTGTAAAGATAAATTTATGGAAATATTTTAGATGTACAAATAAATGATTCAGCCTTCTCAATAAGTCTGTTGTCTTATTATATTATCTACATTAAATTAAATTAGAAGTTAAGATTTCGCAAGACCAAAACGAAGAATATTTTTAAAATTGATATACTGTTATCTGTTATTCATAGTTGTATTAAAATGAACATTAAAATATTCCGCCTTCACCACTGCCGAGATTTATAATTATTAATTTTAAATAACAAATGTTATATAATTATTAATTTTAAATGCTGCTGAAATATTCATAAGTTCGCTTCATTGTTTTTTACTAAATCTATTACAAAAAAAAAATGAATGAACCAGCGGAAAAAAATATATATATTCGTTTATAATTTTTATAAAGTATTTTGAAAGTAGCAATCTATAATAAATAAAAAGTGCCGTGACCAGGATTTGAACCTGGGTTATTGCGGCCACAACGCAATGTCCTAACCACTAGACGATCACGGCTATCCTAACATGTCCTCTAGGTGCTGTTATTTGTCTATAAATACGTAGCGAATTTATTGGAGTGAGACTAGTTTTTATATAATAATCTGTACAATGAGAGTTTAGCTATAGAGAAACCATCACATGTGATGTCATAGTATTTGAATCAATCAGACGGAAATATCGCATAATTCTTCCTATTCATCAACTACAGTATGTTTGATAACAATTAACGGAAAGTCTTACTTTTTATGTTTATAATGAAATAATGTTATAAATCTAATTAATCGATTTATTTTTATTCGGGTTTATATCATTTATTATTATAACAATTGTTTGTTCTTCGAAACAATTTATTTTGTTTATAATTTTAAGAAACTAATTTTGATTTATTATGCTCTTATACTTTTTGATATGTGACATGATGATAATACTATAGAAAGTTAAATATCCAGCACTTATTAAAAATTGTTTTATAATACCAAAATTTCAATCAATGAAAATGAAGTTTTTTGAGCAAAATTTATAATATGAAATTTAAATATTTTATTAAATTGTATACAGTACGACAGTTGAATACAGGTATCCCTCTTATAACACGGCCTCCTACAACACGGTTCTTACTTAACTCATTTAGAAAATTTTGTTTATTCTCATCAATACACACACAAAATGCAATCATTAAAAAATACTTTGCTAAAATAAGTCATAAATGCAATTTTGCTAGTTTGCAACGAGAGGGATGATATGCAATCTATTTTCAATGTCGATTTGAAATTGAGTTAATTAAAAATTGGTGACCATTGATTATTTTGTGTTCCGTCCTTGGATAAAAAATAAGTTTTTATCTTCGATAGAGGAATGTGAAAGAGCAGAAAAACTTTTTTATTCATAAAATTTTTTAGGTATATGTTAAGAACGATTGTTTTCTAGCGGGTGATAGCGGGTTAGATTACAAATTTTGTAAAGAGAGCGGAACATACATCAACTTTAAATGCATGAAAAAGTTCAGAAAGTGAAATCGATATTGTTTAAGAAAAAAAGCATTCTCGTTTTAACGAAACAGTGGTAAGAAAGATATACTGTAATTATCATATAAATGCTATATAGGCTGTATACTTTTTTCTTTCCTTTTGTTTTACCTATGTTGTTTTTTTAAGATCTTACGTATATATTTTTTCTTTCTTTATGTTTCGTGTTATTAATATTCTTAATAAACATTAAGTTTCTTATGTGGAACTAAAGAAAGTTATTTGTTTTGAATTGGTTTTGGAACTTAATTCTTCTTTTTGTATTGGCTCTAAGTCTCATATAACACGGTTTCACATAACACGGCGTTTTTCAGGAAGCTATCTACCCTGTTATAGGAGGGATACCTGTACTATCATTCAACTGTCATATTGCAACTGCATTATTTTGATTTTGATCTGAAAATATTTTTCTATATAAAATACACTTCTTAAATCATTTAAATATAATTTCCGTTATTCTTTTAATTACACTACACGAAGAAAACAAAAATTGAAGGATCAAACCCAGTAAATCTAAGACAGAAAGAGAAATGCTATAATGAAAGGACAATAAATTCGTATTGTGATAAGAAATATACTGTATACAGTATATTTGATTAAAAATTGTCTCTTAAATATTTATTAATGAAAAAAATCATAAATTAAAAAAATATTTCAAAATATGATAATAATATCCAAGAGAATTCATTGTTGAAATAATTTATAGCTTTAATTTATTCTGTTCGTATTATTTTAATTTCGATTAAATTGGTCAGGATATGACTTGACGTCACGATTCACTCCGTGACGTCAATACTGAGCCGATCGGCGTAATGGTGGCGATTTACTTTCTTGCACGACTGTACATAGTAGAAGCTCTAGGGTGCATCCAGTTGGCAAGCGCTTTGCTAACTTTGATAAGTAAGCGCTTAGTTCACATACGTCATCATTTGCACTGTTTTACTAGATGTCTTGCTGACAAGTTCTGCCAAAAAAAATGGCTGCTCTCAAACAAAAAGGTTTAATACATTTGATTGATGAATTAACAGATGATTCTGTGGAAATTTCTTTAATGAATATAATTCAGAAAACTGTAGAATCAAATGCTGAATACTTGACTGCTATATATATACATAATTGATCCGTAATCGTTTTATTTATAATAATATAATATAAATATATATATGTCATAAAATAACAAGTAATTCTAATAAATTTATAAGTATGCATAAATAATAATAATAAATAGAACTACACTAAGACCCCGCTTAACGCTGTTTCAATATAACGCAGTTTTTTCGATTCTTTCTATTGATTCACTTCGTGCAGACTTTCAAACCATTATACTCAAATAAATCGGAAATCTCACGAATATGTTGCTTTGGTACTCCTATAGACTCTCGCAGAGCGCTTGGTTTCAGTGCAGTGCAGCTGAAATCAAATGCTCTACGAAAGTTTGCTGCAGTCACAATTCATATTTTACAATCGGTCATCAAGTTATTTTGCAATAATGAAAATAACAATTATCCCATTTTAGTTTTAACATGAATGCTGCCACTTCGAACTATAGTCGGATACCGTCAAAGTGGTTTATTCTCCCACTTCGAACTATAGTTCCTTGAAGTTAGAACATTTCTGTTTCATTGGTGTTTTTGTCAAAACAAGTTCAGCCACTATTACGAAATTATGGAACAGTTTATATAAAATGATACAAATTTTGATAAAAGTTCAACGGTAAGACGAAGTGTCATGGAGGTGATGTCTCGCTATTCACAATTGCTTGCCAAATGAAAGAGGAAAATGCAAACGACGTAGATGACTTATTAGTAAAAAACAAAAAGTGTCAAATGAGGGAGAACCTTTCTCATCCAAACAAAAATTATTTACATAAATATTTTTGATTTTCATGAATGATTTATGGATACAAATCGATATTAGCAATAATAAAATGTCTGTAATTAATGTAATACAATAGTAATCAATAGGCATGGCAATGACTAAGTCAAGTACAGTAGTCACTGATTGACTATTATTACCGGAATCATTACAGCCAAAATTCAACTCGCTGCAATTTTGATCCTAAGTTAAATATTATTAATCTGACAACTACATTTGAGAAAAGTATTCAATAGGACATAGACTACTAAATATGAAGTGTCATATCCAATTAATACTAGAATTAGAGCGGTTTAAAAATTGCAAAAATCGACAAAAAAGCTTCATTTTTCTTCTCCTTCTCCCTCTCCTCCTAATGCAGACATCTCTACAAGGTCACATCGTTTAACCGATATCAATGAAATTTCGATTATAAATGTTTCTTAGATTACTTGAGGTCCCTTGAAAATTTGAGCACAATCGGGTCAAAACAAAGGGGGAAGGGAGATCAGATTTCATCCACAATAATTTAACCCAATATAAATGTCCTTCTAATTAAATAACTATCATCTAAAAATAAATGATATCCCATCAAAAACATCTCATATGTAAAAAATAAGCCAAGTACAGTATTACCGATACAGGATATTGTGAAAATTTAGATGCAGTTATTTTGGTTGATGTTATCTTATTAGTTTCTTAAATCGTGAAACAAGTTGCATTTAAATTGCAACAAATTTAGTTGCAACTACTTGTTTGACGAATTTAAGAAAATAATATGATAACATCTACCAAAATAACGCATCTAAATTTTCACAAATATCCTGTATCGGTAATACTGTACTTGGCTTATTTTTTAACATATGAGATGTATTTGATGGGATAATACATGTTAGAAAATAAAATTAAAAACATGGTAGGTATATTTTTATTCACTGTTCTGTTCCACCTATCCCATCATTTACGTGTTAACATGACCTTGTTTAACGCTGTTTCGTTTAGCGCTTCGTTTCTTTGGATCATATCCCCGCGATAAACGGGGTCTTACTGTAATTGTATGAGTTTGTGTCAGACATAAATGTATATACTGTAATCTAGTACTAGAGAACCCCTGCATGGCAATGTGAGGATTGTAATTCCACAGCAAGAGATTCCAGCAAAATACGTCATATATATTTTTCAAATATATCTGTAAAAATATATTATAAAGTAGTACAATATTAACCCTCTTCCCCACGGGTAAAATACTTTACATTGCTCCACAGTGGGGTACCTGGGTACCTTTGTGTATATTGAGGGCAACAAATTGTGTGAATCATTTTCTTTTGTTTCATAGTGACGAATCATTTTTAGAGATGACTCAGCAAGTGTCAGGTTTGGTTTTGGTTTTGGTTTTAGCAGAATTTTAGTTGTTCCTCGTTATTTTTATTTCTGAGCTGAAAGATGGCAAACATGGAAAATGATATTTCTCCAGCTGTATTCAAACAGTAAGTTTTTATTTTTTTAACAGTCTTAGCTCTCATATTATTCAATTACAATATTATTATTTTAAAATAAAAGTTATTTCTTGTTTTCTAGAATGAGTTATGATGAACAACTTTCTTACCTAAGCAAGTTACTTTCTGATTCTGAGTGATGAAGAAAGTTTTGAAAACGATCATTCTGACGATGATAGTGTTTTAGCAAAAGAAGCAGTGTATCAAGCAGATGAATCTGATATTGATGATGTGAATTTAGACCCTAATATTGAAATTGAAATGGATGAGAGTTATGATGAATCCAGTGAAGTTGGGGATGATGATGAAATTGTTTTTGATGAACAATACGTTGGTAAAGACAATACGGTGTGGAAAGTTACACCCCCTAATAATAGGCAAACGCTAAAACAAAATCTTTTGCGTATGAAACCTGGGCCAGCAAAAACAACACAAATGCTTTCTGTTCGAGAAACATTCAAATTCATTTTCGACCAGGTTATGTGTAACATTATCATCAAAGAAACTAATCGAAAATCAAAATGTACACTCTCTCAATGGAATACTGAAAATCCAGATAAGCCTCAAAAATTGTGGAATGACTTGACTGAAGAAGAATTCGATGGTTATCTTGGCATTCTGATAACAGCAGGTGTAAATCATTCCTGCTCCGAAGATATCAAAGAGCTCTGGAAAAGTGATGCATATCCATTATATCGTGCAACGATGGCTGTCAACCGATTCTGGGCGATTACCAGATTCCTTACATTTGACAATGTGCTCACAAGATTAGAAAATCATGCTGTGTATGTAAGCGTCCCATATGTAATGAGCACACTAATACAATTTCAAAATGTTATTCCTGTGTAGATTAATTAAAATTGTGAGATTTTGAAATTAAAATTATTTAATTGTTAAAATTTGATTGTTATTTATATTCAGTTTGTTGCTGTTTTTACTGTCTTCCCTCATAAAATAAAAAGTTGATAAATTTGGATAAAAATTCTCTATCAGAGGCAACGACTACTGCAAATATTCTTACTGGTACCCAGGTTCCTCGTCATGGAGAATAAGTATAGAAAACTTTTGTGATCAATTTCGCAAAATTTTACAATTTTTTGATATGTTGTTATAGCAATATGTACTTAGATATACTAAATAAGAAATGTCAAAAAGCTACAGGGAAAAATCTTTATATCATCATAAAATATTTTTGAATTAAAAATGAAAAAGGTACCCTGGTACCCTCTCGTGGGGAAGAGGGTTATATCGTTCCTGTCAGTCGAAACACCAGGTTTTTCCACTGACAGGAAAGATTTAAGTTTGTATTATTATTAAATTCTAGATAAAAATTATGGAATGAATCATGTGTTCCCAAACATCATGTCATCGAATATGAAAGCTTGCATACACCGCATAACTATGAACTATTATCAAAAATTTGAGAATAAATAATACAAATAAAACTTGATCACCTGATAATTTGGCAAGTTGTTTGGATTTATTTGGATTATAATTCCCTTGAAGTTTGTATTGTATCTAAGGATTAGTGTAAACAAAATACAGAAAATAAATTAGCATATTCAGTAGTGTCATCAATGCACAAAAAATATATTTTAATCAAAGATGTTTTTGATATCATAGATATCCTCTTCATCTTTCTGTTTAGAACAATAACCATAAAGAATATGATAATGGAAAGTACAATTCGTGCTTTCATTTTTTAAAAAAATAGTTTTTAATCATGCTTGTTATCAAGCATTAATTAAGATTCACCATGTGGTTTAAGATGAAAAAAACATAATTATTATAAATTAAAACTTAAAAATCAAGTCTAAAAATGTATAACATATTGGGTGTGCATAATTAAATCATAAATATTTAATCATGTATTTCCATGCTGGTGCAATAGTTTTGCTATTTTTATTATTTATAATCACTTCATTCTCACTTCTTTTTACAATTTCTATTGTTTCAGCTATCCATAAGTCCACATTATTATCTAGATTTTTTATTATTTTAACTTTATCCCAGTAATGTAGTAATCTACATTACTTTCATATGCATATGCTGCTAATGCTGTTGTTAAATTAGCTTTTTTAATATCATCCTTGTGTTCTTTAATTCTATCTTTGAAATTCCTCCCAGTTGCACTTATGTAGGCCTTATTTTGTCTGGTATTTAAGTCAACTAGTGGGATTTTGTATATGCCTGACTTGTATTGATCATCGTATTTGTCTTTGTCATTCCTCAGTATATTGTATATCGTAGGTGCTCTTTTGTAGGCTTTTTTATAGTTACTTTTCTTTAGAATTCTTTTAACTTGTCTATTATTATTTAATCTATATGGGATAGGAATAAACTGTTGTTGGTTGGTCCTTTGCGGTTCTTCTCCATGTTCTGTTAATAGTAGTTGTTGACATATAAGTTCATTTTCTATTTTGTTTAATTGCTTCAAATAGATTTTTTTCCATAAAATTACTTGAGTATTCATGATTTTTACCACATTGTTTTATCCTCATTATTTCCTCATCTTTAAAATTTGTTGGTACAGTGTATTAGACATCTAAAATAAGCATTATTATGCAGCTGTTTTATATGAATACGAGTCATTAGACCACTTCGGAATAATTACAGCAAAGAATGTTGGTTTCTAATAAACTGTGATACAATAGTTATTATCATTAGCTAACACTTTTACATCTAGGAAATAGACATATAGATGATTTGACCTCACTACATCGCACTACCGATAGACACAAAAACTTGTAGCAGGTAATTTCAAATCCTGCCCAATATTTTTTCATAAAAGAAAACAAGAATATATTTTATTTTTAAGTAACTTTAAATTATACCAAACTGTATAATTTTATTGGCAATAAATTAATATTTTTTCATTTTTAATTTTTTTTTAATTTTTACCATAATTTTGATATTTTATCCAAATATGTATACACTGTATTTTTAGTGTGTATGCATATTTCAAAAGTTGCAGCATCCCACAATTTCAAGTCACGAGCTGCCACTATTCACAAGAATGTGCTTCCAAACATTCGTTCTCATTCGTAGACATCATATAGCCATGATCATGGAAATGATACTTTGAATTTCCCTGCAGCAACACTAATGCTAACAAAACCTTGAATGATTGTAATAATTTGTTATTAAATACAACAGTGGGAATAACTCCAAATGCAATTTATTGTTGAGTTGAAAGAAACATAATTGTGACATTAATTGCATGAACATAAACATGTGGAGTCTTACTTGTTAGTAAAAATTTAATTCAATGTTAGGAAAAAATCGGCAAATTTTGTATTCCCATATGATTAAATAATTTCAGTCAGGCAGAAGGGCCCAAATAAATAGCATGTGGCCTGCAGACAGTATGTTGTGCAGGTCTGGTATATAGTAATGATATATAGCAAAAATTTGATATTTTTTTTACAGAATTTATTCCAAAATAATTTTGACATTAGTTTTAAGAGTTTGAACAGTAGTTTACCAAGTTGAAATCTTTTTTTAAGCTTAAATTATACAACTGAATAGCATTCAGTTACTGTTTTTTAAATCCCTATATTTTTGTTATCTTAAATGTATTTAAGCCACAATTTAATTATATATAATCTATTGTAATTATTTTATGAATCTATATGTAATTATTTTATTTTATTTTATTGTAATTATTTTTGATATTAATCTATTTGAATTAATCATCTATCATTGTTTGTTACAGGAACCTTTGTTTGCAGCAAGAGTAATATATGATATGCTATTTTTCTTCATTGTTATCATTATAATTTTAAACCTTATTTTTGGTGTCATTATTGATACTTTTGCTGATCTTAGAAGTGAAAAACAACAAAAAGAAGAGATACTGAAAAATTCATGTTTTATTTGTGGTAAATTTTAAAAAGATGAAATAATCATAAATATATACTATTTGTTTGAAATTACTAATTTATATTTTTTAACTAAATAGGTTTAGAAAGAGCTTCATTTGATAACAAAAGTGTTTCATTTGAGGAACATATTCGATGTGAACATAATATGTGGCATTATTTATATTTTATTGTTCTAGTAAAAGTTAAAGATCCAACTGAATTTACTGGTCCTGAGAGTTATGTTGCTGCAATGATTGGAGTTAGATAATTAAACTAATTATTTATTATAATAAATAATGTTTTTATAATATATAAATGTGTATTTTATCATTCCAGGATCGAAATTTAGAATGGTTCCCTCGCATGAGAGCAATGTCTCTTGCATCTAATGAAACAGATTCTGAACAAAATGAAACAAGAACACTGATAAATCAATTGAATAACACTCAGCAATTAGTTTATACACTTTCACAGCAATTAGCTGAATTAAGAGACCAAGTATGCATAAGTTTTTAAATTTTATATATTGATATATAAAAGTTTTAAATTAAATACAGTACTTTAAAAATAATTTATACTATTGTTTAAATGTAGATGACAGAACAAAGGAAGCAGAAACAAAGATTAGGTTTACTCAGTGCTCCTGTTGGATTCCAACCAGCCATACCTAGCTAATATATTTGGAATATTTGTTATTTATTTTGACATCAGCTATTAGTACTTTATAAATGTAATGCTTTTTCAATTCTGGTTCTGATAAAGCATTGGTCTTTTATCGAAAAAATTTGTAATTTCTATACAATACATTAATTTATAGAATTTTTTTATTTTTATGAATTGTAATTCTATATTTATCATGTTTAAATCAAACTGAAACATATTTTCTACAAATGTTTATTATTTAATATAATAACTTGTTATAAAATTTTATAAATATTATTATACTTATGAGAGAGAGATTTTTGCTAATTTTTTTTTGTTTTTATAGTTGCTTTATTTTTTTATATATTAAATATCTAATTTAAATTATTATTATAATAACTTTTTAAATTTAATTTGTCACAGTTTTATTTAAATTATCAGATTTTTAAACAGCAATAATATGCAATAAATATATATACATTATGACTATATATATATATATAAAAACAGTTTCTTAAGTGTGTATGTGTATACATATACATTTATATAGTCTTAATATATAAAAAATTTTCCATCAAGGAAAAATTTAAATTTGTAAATGAATTATATTAAAATACATGAAAGAATAATCTTATAATTTTTACACAGTGTGCTGTATGTAAGTAATATTAGTAATGTTAAATAAGAATCCACTTCCGAATATTATAAAATACAATCTGATTTATATTATACTGATATAATAATAATAATAATGTATTTATTTAAGATATGATTATGGAATTTCGAATTCTTTAAGAAAAAATTATAATGATAGTTTTTCTTTTAAAGCTTTTTAAAATTACAATTATGAAAAATATTTAAAAGTATAATTCAGTACTAATTTCCAAAGCCATAAAGTAAGGCAATTTTTTCTAAAACAAGTTAAACAATATCAGCATACCATGTAATGAATTAGAATAGAAAGTAAATAAGATATATATATATAAAGAATTATGGTAGATTTTCTAACAAAAATCTTTTTCTCAACCATGGCTACAGAGTAGCTTACAAATTTAGTGCCTTAGGATTTTAATGTATGTATTGAAAATGTTTTTGTATATACTGTATTATATAAAACTATATACCATAATATCATATACAAAACCAATATATATTTGTGGTAAATTATTTTATTTAAATCAAAAACTGCATTTAAGAATAATATATTTAAGAAAATTGATTGAATATTTTCTTCACTTGTAATAAAGCAAAATTTGTTTATTTTATATATATATATAATTTCAATTGCTTTGATCTAGATAAAGCTGATAATGCTAACTAATATTTAAATTATTGAATTATTATTAATTAGCAGTATTAAATTCTCTAACTATTCAGCATTTATTCAAATCTGTAAAAATCAATAAATACGCAAATAATAAACTAAAACTTATGAGAAAATCAGAATTCAGTTCATAAAAATTTAAACAAAATAGAATTGTTTTGTCAATAATGATATAAAATTTTAAATGAATTATGACTATTAATTTATATTTGCTGTTTATTTGCTATTTTTGGTAATTGAATATTTCATTTATGTAATGGTCTAAAGGAGATTTTTGAAGAAAAGTAAAATGCTAAAAAACTAATTTAATGATATTAAGTTAGATTTTTAGCATTATTTTATTCTAAGATAATATTAATTTAATAAAAACATGTTTTTACAGCATTTTTATATATAAAGTTCCAGAAAGTATCCATTTTATATCAACATAAATTATATATTAAAAACATTTTTAAAAGTCTTTATAAATAAATTAATTTTTGTACTAATGGGAAATAATGAAAATGGAATATATAATAGATTATCTAATAATTTTCAATTTTATTTCCTGTCTTTTATGACAATTATAGCAGTACATTATTCAATTATATTTTTTAAAACAATATACAATATATGAATTATAACTTTTTGCCATTATTATTTGAAAGAATTATTATAAAATGCACAATCTTTTATAAGTTTAAAGTAATAAAAGAAAATCAGATAAAAATTTATGTTAATTAACATAATCAAATGATGTATTCCAAATGAATGGTCTATTGTAGCAACTAATTCAAAAAATATGAATCATATATACAGTAGGTTTCTAACTTACATGATTTCAATTTATTCAATTTCAGAGATATGCAGATGCATAAATCTCTATTTTAGTTGAATTTCCATAAAACATGAATGAAAAATTCATTAAACAATTTATTTTTTATATAGGTAATATTGTTTTGCAAAAATATTACCTATAGCCTTAAATTTTCTTTTTTATGCTTAAAATATGCTTATACATTTCATTTGACCATCCCATTTGCTGATGTGCCCAGTCATATATATCAAATTTAAGAATTGTTGGACAAATTAACCACATAAGTCAGGAATCTACTGTACTTTAAAAAAAATGTTATTTAATCATTAAAATTATTTAAATAAGTTAAAAAACAAATATAACTTAAAAACATTTTAAAAACTGAAGGAACAGAAGTATATAAAAATATATACATGCTTGAATATCATGTGTTATGTTCCAGCTACTATTGTTCATCTCTCAATCAAATAAAAACTAAAAAATAATATTGAAACAATATTATTTTTTAATTTAGTTAATCAGTATGTATAATTGAACTTTCAAAAAAATATTGAATACTTTTCAAATAATGTTATAAGCAATATCCATATATTGGCAAAAAATAAATTGAATGGATGCTGCAATCAAGCATTACAGTTTAACCATTAACTTCTTACATATAGATTCTGCTTTATTACTATTGAAGGAGAGGAGAGACTATTGTTTTCTTTAATATAACTAATAGAATTCTCTAATAAAAGTTTTTTGTTAAAATTATTAATAAAGCATTTTTAAATTTTAATAATGGTTTAAGAATTATTCTTTTTAATTTTGATATTTGCATAGTGTTATATAATTTTTCATTTAATAAATTCATTTTCAAATAATGAGATACTTTGGTGCAATATAAATTAAAATAATTTGGTTATCCTAGCAAATAAATTTTGTATA
>AYEL01060507.1:0-16907 GCA_000484575.1 Olivierus martensii | reverse complement strand
AAAAGGAGCTTTGTTAGTAAGACTGATCTGTGTTTACAATTCGCACTAATCGAATCTTTTCTCGCACTAACCGAATAACGGTATCAATTTTTTAAGTCGCGCTAATCGAATTCGCGCTAATCAAGGCCTATCTGTAATTCTTCAGATCTTTCTAAAAATATATTTATTTTTACTGAGTTATCGAAATTGTTATATTTTATTAACTTTTTAATGTATCTGAATCATTTTATAAACTTTCTTTATAACACATTTACAAATTTAAATATTTAATTCCGATTTCACGTGTATATCGCATGCGCCATTAGGCATAAAGACAAATACTGTATAATCAGTATAAAATTAATAAAAATGAGTTATAAATGGAAAACTTTTATTTTAATTAATTTAATGATTGTAAAGTATACATTTTTAAACCAAACTAAAAAAATCTAAAATTACTAAATATATAAACATTTTATAAATTAAACATCCATTATTAAGGTTACTCATTTTTATATATGACTAAAATAGTTTAATCGTACATACAATTAAAATAAATTAAGTAAACTAGGTTTTAAAAAGAAGAAAAATAAAAAATTAACAATAAACTGTAAAAATCTAGTGTGCTTCATTTGCAAAACATAAAAGCAATCGACGCTTTTGACGTCTCAGATGATGTCGTGTAAGAGCAAAACCTATTTTTAGAAATCGATAATGTATATTATTATTAAAAAAAAACAACTTAATTGCTTGCGTGTATCAAATTGATACACACATATTTTTTATTTAAAAAACGATGGAGTTAATGTAAAATTTGTTCAGTGCATCTGATAACTACTAGGAGTTAGGAAGCTAGAAATTTTTCCAGATTTTTTAAAAAATTTCATAATTAATTATTTTTTATGAATTGTTTAAGTTGTATCAAATTGATACTGTGCGCTAGCTGCCGGGTATAAATTATTTAATTAATAACTGAGGGTGGCAATTGAGATTCACTTTCACTGTTTATGATTCTATTTATTGGAAACTATTGACTTTGATTTGTTTATTATACAAAGTTTATTTCTTCTCAAAGACATTGTTTATGAAAGGATAAAGTAATTTAAAATAAACTATTGAAATTTATGCTGTGTATCATGTTCAATCACAAAAATCCAAAGTACATTCACAGTTTAACTTAAATTTATTATTATATCAATACACTAAAAATGTTTTTAGCCTATTCATTCAGTCATATTCAGTCAGACTAAATAGAACATTTTATTTTTTTTTAGTGTAGTTGAAGATGGCCAAATGAATAGATTGAAAACATTTTTTAGTGTATTGACATAATAAATTTGTAATGTGCTTTACATTTTTGTGATTAATTCAGAATAATCCAATTTCTTAAACATGCCAAAAAATTATTCAAAAACTAAATCTAACAATCTATTGTTTCATTAGCTTTTTTAATGGAGTTAAGCAGTAAATATATATTTTTAAATAACATTTGTCAATCATATTTTCATATAACACAGATATATTTCAATGAGCTTTGCCAATAATTAAAAATTCATCTGTAGTTGTTGGTTTATTTTATATCATATATAGATAGTCCTCAACTTATGACTGCCTTGACTTAAAAAAACACTTGTACTTACAACAACAATATAATCAATAAATTCTGTGAGTGGTCAATGCAATTGACAAAGGGTCTGAGTATCTGACCAATGGTCTGATATACAAACAGCATCATTTGTGTATCTAGGTTTTATATTTTTGTGTTTGTTAAATGTTTTACGATAAAGTGGAATGAAATAAATATTGATAGGGGCAATCCATTAATTTTGAGCATTTCTGACTTACAACTGCTCCAACAGATCTGCTCTTATAATGGCAGAGTTACAACAATATAATCAATAAATTCAAGGATCATCTGTATTTATAATTTGACAATAAGATTATACAATTGTTATAATGTGTTATGCATATAACTTGCTATATCATGAATTGTATTTATAACTATGACAAATATACAGATACATACTCTACTTACAATCATTTGACTTATGATAATTGTATCTTACAATTATCCTCAAGATATTCTGAATTTGCCTATTTTTCACAACATATTGGCTAGAAATACTTTATCTGTTTTAATAAAAATTTACACTCAGCTAATGGCCAATGGAGTAAAGCAAATCATTTACAAATTTGGAGGATCTAGGTTCAATTTTATGGATGAATTTATCATCTTGGAGGCTGGGTTCAACTGTAGAGTTTTAATTATCTTGGAGGATCTGGATCAAATCCATATGATTTTATAACTTTTGAGATTCTGATTGTCATTATTATATGTTAAAAAGACATTAATTATAATTATATATTAATCATAATGGTCATTACAACATATAAAAAATATTTTAATACAAAACAAATAGAAATTAATTTACTCACAGAAATATTTTGATGAACTCTAGTTAGATTAAATAATTGCTCTTCCAATGTTTTTACTCTTTTGGCTGCACCATTCATTTCTGCCTGTAGTTTATCTGATGGGGTTTTAATCAATTCACTTTTCAAATTCTGTAATTAATTTTAAAATTGACACTTCAATTATAATAAATTAATCATTTAGTATTTATGCAGTTTTGTTATATAACATTATTAAAATTGATAGTTCTTATGAAAACTTTTAATACATTTTTAAGTTATATTATTTTTATAGCAATTATTTAAAATAAATACACTATTGGATATTTGAATAATTTGAAAATAAAAATTTACTATATTGTAGTGCCCTAAAAATCAGTTGACCATTCATCCATCCACAGCAGATTATATTTGAGTAATTAAAAAAATTTTGAGCTGACATCTATATGGATAGGAACTTATAGCAAATTTTTCAAAAAAAATTCTCCAAAAAAAATAATTATGAAAAATTATTTATACCCATAATTGCAATTACTTTAATGATAAATTATGGAAGATATGTATAATTATGAAATATATCATTTCTTCCATAATTTATTTCTAATAAACTTATTTTTATTTGCAGGCTGTCTTAAAACATATATTATATGAACTTCTAAAAGCATTAAATATAGTACATTTATATTTAGATCGTATAAATATCATATATGTACAATACAGCTCTTACTTAATTGGAAGATTTGGAAATGCAATTATTATTATACAGATAGGCCTCGTTTAGTGCGAGTTCGAATAATGCGATTTCGATTAGTACGACTTATAAAATTGATACCATATTTGATTAGTGCGACTTACAAAAATGAAACTATTTTTCAGTTAGTGCGAGCAAATATTCGATTAATGCAAGTTGTAAGAATAGACCAGACTTACTAATAAAGCTCCGCCTCCTTTTATGATGACAATTAACAAATTATTGTTAATTTTCGGTTAGTAAAACTGGACAAGGAGCAATCCAAGAACAGTCACTTGGCTTTGAAGGGGTGAAACATCAGAAAGATGGGCTTTTTGCCGTTAACTGTTTAACATTACTGTACTATTATTTAGCTTTGCTATCGTATACATACAGTATAGTACAGAATTTTCTCTTTTAAAAAGTATCGAAATGGATAAAAGGAAGAACACTTTTGACGATAAAACAGGAAACGAAAAAAAGAGAAGGGATTACGCTTCAGCAAAAAAATGGATGTGATTGAGCGACATAAAAGCATTCTTTGTTAAATTTTTTTAAATAAGGATATCTTTACAAATTTATTTGCCTATTATATTGCTGTACTACCGATATTATTTATTTTCTTTTGTTTATTATCTGATTTCTTTATTTAAAATAAAACTTGTGAAAAAAATTTGTTTTTGTTATCTTTTGGTGTCGTATTCTGCTAATAAACAAATAGAAAACTTGTTAAAAATTTCTCATTGGTTCATTAACTTCGCTTATTAATGCTATCTGGAACTAATTTACTGATTCAATAAAGTTGCAATGCTTAATTGCAAATCGGCCTATTCACTCAATTCTCGACCCAGAATTGGCGGCCAGGCGGCGCTCAACTTCCGCTTTCGATTCGCTATTTTAGTTTTGATTTGGCGGTTGGTTTGATGATGATATGAGACGCAATTCCTGGTAAGTTATTAATTTAGATGATGAACAACGATGTAAAATATGAAAATAAATATTTCTTAAACAGTTAGTGTTAAGTTAGTATTGTGGTTATTCATCGTGAGGTTAGCTAATGGTTGGAATCTCACAAAGCAAGAACCAATTACCATATTTTACATATAGTTAATACTTCGAATAGTGCGAGAAATTCGTGGAACCAATTATTTGCACTAATTGAGGCCTACCTGTATATTAAAGTTGAACAACTAAGGCTACATTCACACGGCGACTATTAGATTCGATTTTTTCACGTATACGGTTTTACTATATACGAGACAGTCGTTCACATGACAACTATTTCCATTCGATTTTAACGTTACGTGAAAATCGAATGAAAAGCAGCTAGTTGTTTAGTGCACGCCATGATGGATCCACGATTACGGTTTTACTATATACGAGACAGTCGTTCACATGACAACTATTTCCATTCGATTTTAACTATTTCCATTCGATTTTTTCTTTTATATTGATATTAATGACTCAATCGATATTGGAAATCCATCCTCCATTTTTGACAACTGGCTGCAGCTACATCACAAGCACAACTATGCGCGTGCGTCTCGAATATGAGAGACAAGTTTGTTCGTGTGAATGATACATCAACTTAAGCGCCACTGCATGTCGTATTCGATAAAATCGTTTCGAGACGCGGCCTCCTCAGTGACAAGTTCAGACGGTATATGGTAAAAGATATTTCTCGAACACAGAATTTCTCCGCATGGACTCCATGTGAACAATATTTAAGTTTTTATATATATATTCTGTTGTCACTGCTCTATTCGATAAAATCTCGTATACGGTATACGGGAAAAAAATCGCCGTATGAACGTAGCCTAACAGGCTTGATGCTATCAAGAGATGTATTTCAAGAAGCTAAAAAAAATAATATAAAAATCTATAATCACAATATAATAACCATTTAATTTTTTACTCCTATAGGTTTTACATGTGAAACCCCATATCCACTATTTCAGTTTCTGTGTTTTCACTTAACCATAGTTGACTGGTCTGAAAAAATTAAATAGAAAAAACCAGAAATACAGTTAACATTCACAATTTTAATTCGTTTCATTTCATCACATAGGAATTATGCCATCATCACATCATTGCAAGAACAAAGAAGAAGGATGAGCATAGCACAATAAATATTTTAGTGAGAGAGATCACATTCAGATAACTATAACTGTTCCATTTTATTATTATTTATTATTGTTAATATCTTTTTGTGAATTTTAATTTACAATGAAAATACTATTTACTAATTTATAAATTAAACTTTATCATATGTTCAGTATATAGTGTTCTCTACTATCAGCAGTTTCAGGAATCTACTAAGAAGTTTGGAATCTCTCTCATGGATATAGGGATTTATATCATCTTGAAAAATCTATATAATAGAATAGAATACAGTGAATCCTTGTTTATCATCACCTCACTTAATGTTGTTTTACTATTAAATCATCAGCAAAAATTAAATTAATAAAAAAATTTCAAGGATGAGCATAGCACAATAAATATTTTAGAGTGAGAGATTACATTCACATAACTATTATTATACTTGTGCAAAGTTGCTAATTTTAATGAATAGTAATAATATTAATTACAAACTAAACCTATCGTTTGAAATGACTCTGAAAATCCTGAGTTCAGTCTGAGCACAGGTCTTTAACTATTTTCTAAAAAAAAATGATTAAATTCAAAACAAGCGATCAAAACATATCATCTAATGTAGAAAACAAAACAACCAGAACTTACAACTAGAAGTACCGATTAAGTGTTAGAACTAGAACAAACAACAATGTTAGTGTGGAATTTTGGGCAGAACGGAAATGCGGAATTGAAAGGTCTTATGACCTACAAGAGGTCCAGGTTTGACGTGCGAATAAGGATGACTGTCTGAGGCGTCTCAGCGAGAAATGGAGAACAACATTGAATTAAATTCAATAGCTTCTTTATTTTATTTTAAATATAAACATGAGAGAGAGAGAGAGACCTGGAATTACAGAAATTTTTCCCAACAAAAATCGGAGAGAAGTACCTGTAGTATTGGAGGTTTCTTTACGTTCGAGTAGACGACACCACTGACAGTCTTTAGTCTCTAAAATTATAAAACTTTAGTCCTTTGGTAAAAATAACTTAAATCCAATTCACTTTTCTTGATGCCACTGAATCCAAATTATTTAATGTCATCTGTTTCGTGGATGGCGAATCAAGAGTGGACAGAGAGTAGACTTTCTAACTCAAACGGGAGACATCGATGAGTACTCTACGAAAAGCATCAGCAAAACAAGGACTCAAACCAGGGAGAGGATTCGGTAAAGGCAACGATGACTTTTTGAAAAGTCTTGGTAAAAGGCAATGTCTCGGTAACAACCAGAGCACGACAAGAGCCATGTTTCGACCAAAGCGAGGACTTTGTCCAGCACCGCTCTTTTATGTGTCTGACCTCTCCTTCACCTTTCTCTCCCGGGGATGGTTGCTATTCTCTTTTACACAATCATCAAATATCTCAGGTGTCATCTGTTTAGACTTTGAATCGATTCTTGAGTATACCTTCCAAGATTTATTGTCTAATAAAATAATCAAGCAATTTGATATATCCTCTTTTCGAATCGAATGGCGACGTTAAAATTATATACTAATTGCATCATTTGATTCGAATTCGCGACAATAGGGTGTTCCCGATCCCTACATTACTCCACGCTTTCTAACACGATCTATCCCTTTATGGATAGATGCATTTTAAAATTACAATACAATGTTTTAATCATTATATTAAATATTTTAATAATATACTTTATGCTAAAATTAATAAATTTTTAAATTTACTTTAAAATTTTTAAGTATTTCTCTCCTTAAATTGAAATATTCCAAATCTTTCTCATATTCGACCGAAAAGTGCGCGAATGCACGCGATTGTATACGTGTCTAACGACCTTGAAATCAAACACTTGTGAAACAAAAGAAAATATTTATTAAATCATTAGTTAAATCATTATTTTAACATATATTTTAAACATCATTTAAACATGAGTAAACTATGAAATAAACAAATATATATGAATTGCTATACAATTTTCATTTATAATCATCATACAATAAATTCTTTCAGAATATAATGAATAATAAATTTTTATACTTTAACATGCTTTTAATTGTCCAATGTTTAATATGCTTTAAATTTTTCTTTACAGTTCGTATTTGTCACTCATTTTAACCCAGAGGAATGTTTTTGTCCTTCATTTATTATTGTAAAAAAAATTTTATTGTTTAATCTCAACCGTCAGTATAACGATTAGTGACTGAAGTGAACGGCATTTGTCTGGTTTGTTCCTGCTTTAACTGTCAGACTGTGATATTTACTGTTATATGTATAGTTTTAATATGAGTGCAATAAATGATATGTCCCAACCCAAAGACACGTAAGCCTCCTTGCCCGTCATCTTCAGCAAAGGGACAATTATAAAATTCTTTTGTTTGTATTTTTCTTTCTACCGCCCGTTCCAAAGACACGTAAGCCTTGTTGCCCATTATCTTCAGCAAAGATTTTATTTCTTTTCATAAATATTCATACCATAAAATTTCGTCTATGTCATATTTTGTTCCTATTATTAATTATAATTCCAAAACAATTTTTCTAATTTATGTATTGGCACTGAATGAGTCGGAAACGTTGGTCTACTCTTTGGTAACCCACTTCCTGTTACATCCAGCTATCCGTGCTCGATCGATAGACATCGACATCGAGTCAACCGATACAAAGTTCATCGACTTAGCAAATGTTAGATCCAAAGTCCATATTAACATCATCTTTAATTCTCTTTCTACTTTCTATTTATTTCGACTTGTCTTATTCTAAATTTTTTTTTTCTATCACTAATTCATTGTTTTATATTTTCCATTCAGTTCTACATTTATATTTACTTCTAAGTTTTCTATATTTATTTTTATTTCTGTTTTCATTCCTCCTTTTTTTATTATTTATCTCATTTATAATTTTATTTCATTTTTTTATTTCTCCTTTGTCATGTACCTGCTTGTGAAGCGCGCATTAGCCATAATTTTGGTGTGTAAACCCTCGTATAGCACACATCGGACTATGCGTTTCGCTTAAGCTGTGGTACTCGCATATATTTCTCATAACTTATTTATTTATACTTGATTTGTATTTTTGTATTTCTTTTCTTAATTGTTTATTTTCTTCATTTAATTTTATTTCTTAATATTTTTATTTTATTTCTATGTATTTAATATCACTGTGGAGCTGGAATTGTTTAGCAGTTTTACGTCCGTGGACTTTACCGCAAGATTGCAAATGCTCTCTAAACAAAAGAAAAATGGTGCAAAAAAGGGTATGTTTAACCCTACCAGAGAGATACTGTAGATCCGTTTGACGGACTTCTACCGCCCATAAGATCGCCATGATGGACCTATTCTAAATCCCCGGATCCATAGGGGACCTGTTTTTGTGCATTTAATTATTACTGAGTAGTGATCCTCCTGGGGATCTTAGAGCGTTTCGTTTGACCCGTGTCCATTTTCAATGCGGGAGTTCGATCGGGCATGGAATTGGCTGATCCTCTTTGACACCATTCCATCCTTTTTCGTTTCTCGGACTCCATGTGGGCATTTGCTGGCTTTAAGCAGTTTGCGTGCACTAAAAGTTTTTTCTTTGTCTGAATGTTCTCCACCACGAAATTTACAGGACTGGTTTCCTCAATTACTCGGTACGGTCCGCTATATTTTGGACGTATTTCTCGTTTTACAATTGGCAGCGTATAGATCTGATTCAACAAGACTCTATCGCCGATTGAAAATTTACGTAACTTAATCTCCTTGATTTTTGTATTTACAATTGGCAGCGTATAGATCTGATTCAACAAGACTCTATCGCCGATTGAAAATTTACATAACTTAATCTCCTTGATTTTTGTTATTGAATTTATTTTAAGTGATTTAACATTATTTTGATCCTGATTAATAGTTTTAATTCTGGCGTATTGATTGCTCACTTGACACCTCGATTGCTTGTTATTACATTTGCCTCTCCGTTTATGTTTCCGCTTATTTTTCTTGTTTTTCTTAATTTTAATTTGCACGACAGTGCTCTTCTGTGTTGGTCAGTCTATCGCAGTCAGGTTTTTTGCTTTACCCTTATGTGTGAATCTGGTGTTTTGTTGCGGTCTTTTTTTAACTGAGGTTATCCTACATACATTTTTCAACTGTTCATTTATTGATTCATTCGCCTGGTCACAGGAATTTGTTTTTCTGTGTCAATTCCGACGACGAGGTTTGTATTGTGACCTCTGTTGAATCATAGGCGGTTGTCTCTCTGCTAAATATCGTGGTGGCGGAGGTGGTTTGCGATACCTTGGACCTCCTCGTGGCCCGCCAAAATTCGATGGTTGCGTCATTTTTGTCATTGGTTTTTCCCAAAGTTTTGAGCCCAATAATTAGACCTATTCCTAAATGAACTGTTTTGTGGCAGTCTATACTGTTCCGTCCATCTGATTCCTGATATATTATATTGTTGTGACAGCGGTGAATTATAATATGAATTATTTTGATAATTCGTTCGCATTCTTGGTGAATTCGACTGTTTTACTATTATTTCTTCTAGTTTATTTATTCTATCATAGAGTTGTTCAATCGCCTCCTTTAATTCAATGTATTTGCTGTTGTGTCCGGCTTTGGTTTGCTATATGTATTGACCGCTGTGTTTGGCTCTGTTTCTAAAGTATCTAGCATGTCACTAATTTGCCTAATTGTCGCTTCTAACTCTCCCGTTCTGTCAATAGTTTGGTTGGCTATTCCAAGTCTGCTTCCTCGGTACTTGGTTCGTTTAACTCTGTTATCCTTCCGACATATGGTTGGGGCTTTGCGATAACTTTTTCGATTAACTCCTCGCGCGTGGCTATCAGCGAAGCTTCTTCGAATGTCTTCGGATCATGAGACATCACCACCCGCTTGATCCGATTATTAATGCCATTAAGGAATTGTACACGAAGACGTTCATCTGTTTCGTGCCTTTGAAAAGATTTTATGACTGCTTAATCATGTTCGCCCGTGCTTGCGACTTCGATAAGCGTGTCTTCTGCCAGCAACTGTAACCTGATGGCGTATGTTTGCACATCCTCGCCTCGCTGTTGCACGCATGTATGAAATTGTTGCAGTCAAAGGGTATATGGCGCTCTAACGAACCTTTTTGTCATCTACGTTTTAAATGCTTTGTAATCTTTGATATTTTTCAATTTGAAATCCCTCCAAGCATATTCTCTAGTGATTCCGCTTAATTTACATTTTGCTACACCTAATTTCTGGCGATCCGACCATGACGCTAATGTGGTGATTTCGTCGATCGTGTCGAAAAAATCGTTTATCTGCTGGGTCGGCTCTCCAGAAAAGAAGGGCACCATAGCTGTTAAGGCGGAAAAAGACCCAGGAGTTGAAGAAGCGATCTCCATCCTCCGTGAATCGGCCTCGTTGGTCATCTCAGAATGTTTCTTTTCTTTTGGACTTTTATTTTTGTTAATCCGCTACCTATTCTGTCTTTCTGGGTCCCACTGATGTGGAATTCCGTATCCCACTTCTGACACCAATTGTGGAATTCCGGGCGGAACGGAAATGCAGAATTGACAGATCTTACGACCTACAAGCGATCCAGGTTTGACGGGTGAGTAAGGATGACTGTCTGAGGTGTCTCAGTGAGAAATGGAGAACAATATTGAATTAAATTCAAAAGCTTCTTTATTTTATTTTAAATATAAGCACGAGAGAGAGAGACCTGGAATTACAGAAATTTTTCCCAACAAAAATCGGAGAGAAGTACCTGTAGTATTGGCAGTTTCTTTACGTTCAAGTAGACGACACCACTGACAGTCTTTAGTTTCTAAAATTATAAGACTTTAGTCCTTTGGTAAAAATAACTTAAATCCAATTCACTTTTCTTGATGCCACTGAATCCAAATTATTTAATGTCATCTGTTTCGTGGATGGCGAAACAAGAGTGGACAGAGAGTAGACTTTCTAACTAAAACGGTAGACATCGGCGAGTACTCTACGAAAAGCGTCGGCAAAATAAGGACTCGAACCAGGGAGAGGACTCGGCAAAAGGCGATGTCTTGGTAACAACCAGAGCACGGCAAGAGCAACATTTCGGTAAGAGCGATGTTTTGGCAAGAGCAGTGTTTCGACCAAAGTGAGGACCTTTGTCCAGCACCGCTCTTTTGTGTGTCTGACCTCTCCTTCACCTTTCTCTCCCGGGGATAGTTGCTATTCTCTTTTACACAATCATCAGATATCTCAGGTGTCATCCATTTAGACTTTGAATTGATTCTTGAGTATACCTTCCAGGATTTATTGTCTAGTAAAATAATCAAGCAATTTGATATATCCTGTTTTCGAATCGAATGGCGTCGTTAAAATTTTATACCAATTGTGTCATTTCATTAGAATTCGCGACAATAGGGGGGTTCCCGATCCCTACATTAGAAACTTATGCTAATAAACTGAAGAAATTCTCAAACAAGTTAAATAATAAAAAATATACATTTATTAGACTCAAAAACACTTACAAAAGTGTTAATTAAAAGCTTTATTTAACAATAATAAAGCAACAATCAATTAATCAACAAAACTTGTTTAATCCAATAAACTCAAATATCAAAACTCCAATTATTCACAAGAAATAAACCTTAAATATTATTTAACTTCTAATATTTCCACCACCGATACAAAACTTCAAGTAATTGCAGACCTTTACAAGAATTCAAATGTCACTTAGCCAACCTTACGTCAATACAACACCTCTCTGTGTTGTTGGTTGCATAGGCTTTTATAGTGAGTGAAGTACAGTCCTGTATTACTTCATTTACATAACTTCAAGTATCACGTTTAAATTTATTAGCTTACAGAGTAATCAATTCATGTCATCCTCTTTACAAATTAATTATGCACTGAATAAAACCTCAATACGAGATCATTCTTACTTTCTCACATGGATCAGTGGTAAAACTTATTTAGATCAGATGATGATGTCATTAGCCGAGAAAGCTCATCGGGAAGACAGATGTCCGTCCGTAACATGTGATTGCGAAATATTGAGATAGAGAATGTGGAAGGAAGTCAACTCTTAAACTAAAATATAATACGTTAGATAATAATGAAAACAACAAAAAATAATAAAAGAGCATAAATAAAATAATAAAACAAGATAGGTCACAGAGTTCACCTCTTCATACTTGTTCTATTTTATTATTATTTATTATTATTAAAGTCTTATTGTGAATTTTAATTTACAATAAAAATACGTATAACATTTAAATAAATGTATTTTAAAAAATAATTATAAATGAAATAAACCTGTCTTGGTTAACGACGCACGCTTTGGTTAATGACTCCTGATTATGTGAACTTCGTTGATTATGTTGATAATGGGAACTACCACGCAGATACAAAAAATTATAAAATACAGTGAAACCCTCGCGTGCGTTCCCGTATCGTACGACTTTCCCGCTTTAAACGTCTATTTTCGGAAGTCCGAGCATTTTCTTATACATGCAATGTAAAACTTTCCCTTTACTTGTGCAATGTAAAACTTTCCCTCTTCCCTACGTTTTAATTATATAACTTTTTTATTATGACGTCATCAGAATTCCGGTTTCGTGCGTTTTCTCGGCTCGTTCGACTTTTCGGGCCGGTCCCTGGAAAGTTTCAAAATCGAGGTTTCACTGTACTAATTTATAAAACTATAGTATAGATCAGGGGTGGGCAATTATTTTCTGCCGAGGGCCGGATAAACAATCTTCAGGATGAAGCGGGCCGTATAAAAATTGAAAAGTACCTAAGCACGAATTTAACCTTAGGGCGCCGTAATAATGTAATTATTAATTATTATTATGTGGCCTGATGGCTGCGTGGTAAAGCTGATGTACTTACGTAGTAATTTTGTAAAAACAAACTTACAATTTAATGTGAATGGTGAAATTTACTATGCTCATGGTTAATTAAATCATCAAAATTTGGAGTAACTCGGGTAGTATACGTGTACACTAACGCCAATATCCATTATTTTATATTACAGTGTATCCATTATTTTACTTTTTCTTTTTGAGTAGAATTTTACAAATGTGGACCTTGAAACTAATTTGTTCTAGTTCATGCGGCGGGCCGCCTTTTGCCCACCCCTGGTATAGATAGTCAGTGATTGCATATTGCAAGTTATTTATAGTAATATTATAACCATACTCTCACAGAGAACAGTAGCATATAATGTAAATATATTTTTGGAAAGACACTAGATTGCTAAAAGTTAATGAGGATCTAAAAAAAGCAGATGGCAGAAAATGCAGAGATTTTCAAAAGAAAGATAAGAAACAACAATGTAGTTAATAAATTAGACTAACAGATATTAAGTACTGCATGGAAATCATGTTACAATAATGTGTAAAAATAGAAGGACAATAAGATTACTGGTAATATCCATCTACAGATAGTTCTTGACTTATGACTGAATTCAGTTTCAAATCTATCGCCATAAGTTGGAATTGTAAGAAAGTGAAAATGTCCAAAATTTATGGATTTCTTACTTCTGATGTTTATTAGGACACTATAATTTATCTTAATAAACATAAACAAAACAAAACTACAAGAATCAGATACAAAAAAGGATGCTTTCCATATATTCTCACATTGGGTCGAGGACTCAAACCTATTGAATTGCACTGACCAATCACAGAATTAATGGATTTCATCACTGTCATAAGTCTGAGTAGTCATAAAATGAGAAGTACCTGTAGATGTTTTAATAAATTTATATAATAGGCATTACAGTGCATTTTTAAAATTATGTAATGCTAATATAATTATAATATTACTGTAAATAAGCTTGCAAAACGTGCAATTGCTGACTATCTAGGTTGCTATGATAACATCATTTAAATTCATTCCTATGAATAGTTAAAAGTTCTACGTTCTATTTTTGTTTTTAAAATATGTTGAACTGAAGAAGGTACAGTTCAACATACTTTATAAATTAAAAAGTTAATCTGCTGTAAGTGCTAGTTCTTTGAAGTCTATTGCTTTATCATTTTTGTTTTTGCAAAGGAAATTTTTATGCAAGTAATTATTATTTTTATAACATATATTTTAATAAAATATTAATTCTACAATAAAATATATTATTTACACATTGCTAATAGATTTGTCATTAAGTTCACTCATTAATTAATCATTACATAATTGTCTCAAACTGACGTTTTCATCACTGCAATACACAAAAGCCAGTTAAAAGCACAATTTAAACATTAAATATAGACATAAAAAATAACTTTTTTAAAGTACTATTTTTAAGAATATGATAAATTTATAATGTTTCTAATTTTGTTTTAATTTATAATGTTTTAATTTTGTGTCATATATTGGCTCATTCTTTGAGGATAAGCCAATATGTGACACATTCTTCTTCTAGTTAATTGGCAAGCTCAAACATTTTTTAACCTGTTTGCTACCTTTGAGTTTTTCTAATTAAGCCTCATTAATATGCAAAAAAAAACAAAAAAATGTAAATTGCAATATCTCGTGTAATTTTCATCGAATTTTTTTGAAATGTTCATAATTTATTATGTTTTTTATTGTGATTCTAACGATGTAACAAATTTTTTACGAATTTTTTCTCTTTCACAATTTTTCATTCATTATATGAGATCGGAGAAAACATGATTTTTATATATGAAATCTTAGCCACCCAACGAAATATTTGGTATTTTCTGATAGAGACAAGTCTTCTGAATAAAATGAGATATGAATGAAGAAAATCGAATAATAATTTAAAAAATTATCGATAAAAAACGAAGTATTACGTAACTTTTAATTAATTAAGTTAGTTAATTAATTAGTCAAAAATTGACAAAAATTTATTAAAATATTGTCATTTTTTTAATAAAATATGTTTATTGATATGTTTTTTTCTTCATTTCAATAATTTTGATTTTAATATTCTATAAATTTTCGAATTCATAACAAAAAACAACATATATGAAAATCATCCACAATCTTACATAAACAGCTATAACATTTTCTACACTACTCTAATTGGCCTTGAGGTAGTTTGTTGACACTCTACATCCAATACCACAAACAGCGCAGTAAAGTAGTCTTGGCTGCAATTTCCCGCAAAACGACTGGCGTCATAAAACAATTAGTGCCATGCCCCCTTTTATTACCTAGGGTTGTTTACATTACAATTTTCTTGTATTTTACCAAATTATCAGTAAAAGTAAAACAATAAATGACCAAATAAGTAAAAATATTCTATATTTTAACAGAATTAACCAAAATTTTTGTATTATTGGCAAAATTTTTCCAATTTTATGAATTTTACAGTTCATCATAGTAAAATTCATATTTTGCTTAAAATTTCAAAAATAAATTTATTTTACCCCAAAATCAAAATAAGATTACTAAAATATAATAGAATAGAGAGCAGAATCGATAACATTCAATGAAAAATAATCCAAATTCTACGAATACAATCCATTCACATTTTCTATCTTTAGAACGGAATTAAAAAAGAAATTTTGGCAATTGGAAAATTTAGGACCCATCATCACAGGCACCTATTTTCACCCAATAAACACAAAAAAACCGCTCCGCGATAGCTCCACTGTATAATTCGGGATTGAATTTTATTTTTATTGCTTTTTATCGTTTTTTGTTCCGCCATTTTGCCGTCTTATCACGTCAAAGGCATTGAACTGGTTAAAAAACTATTTCTGAAAAATTTTTTCTAAAAAACTTAAATAATGCTATAATGAATCAGTATTATGCATGACAGTATTAAATAGAGAATGTCTGTAATTATTAAATTCCTATTATTAATTCTAAATTTATTTCTAAGTGAATATGAGCAGTTTAAATTAGTTTTACATTACTTCCTCAATGAAATTAAAATAATTACATTTTCGTCTCTCTCAATATCATACTTGTATGATTAATATATTATTATTATTTGATTTATCAATTGAAATAAATAAAATCCTATAACAAAAGCAAACATGTATTAAAACAATAAATATTTCATAACTTACCTCAACAAAAATTAATTCTTGTTCTAACATTTTTCTAATTGTACCTATTCTTTCATTTTCTACTTCTTGTTGTATTTCAGGCTATAAGGATAAATTAAATACAATAAAATTATATGTTGCATTAAAATTTTAACATTTATATAAAATTTATTTTTAATAAAAAAAATATAGGTTTTCCTTCAGTTACATGTAGAAATATTCCAAAAAATATCTATTTAATTTTAAAATTTTTATCTATAGCTATATTATTAAAAGTGGAAGATGTGCCTTTAAAAACTTGATCTATGTATTTTATATCATATTAGTAATTTATTTTCTTACTATTATTGAAAAATTGTCAAAAAGTCTTAATAATTTAAATTTTTTGCAAAAGTGAGTGTTAAAATATATATTCTTTTAAAATATATATATTTACAGGGTCGTGCAGGTAAATCCGGACAAATTTAACGCACGAATTTCGCTATTTCTGTTTTGGCGGGAATTTGGCTATACTTGCACGTGACATGGTAGTGACCTTGGTAGAGAGTAGGCATTCACAAAATGGCCGCCAAGTCATCAGCACGTGCAGAGCACGATCGGAAAGTGGCTATACTCGATTCTCTTCGCGCCGGAAAGTCGCCGCGAGAAATAATCGAGTAGTTCGGTTACAAAAAGACGCAGGTTTATGACCCAGCGAAGAAGTTCAGGGAGTCTGAGACGGAGGAAGTTATTCCTGA
>AYEL01060506.1:0-10014 GCA_000484575.1 Olivierus martensii | reverse complement strand
TAGGCTTCCGGTAAACACTCGTACTTAATCTTCCTTGATTCAAACTAATCTGCAGATCCAAAAAATGAACGCAACTATCACTAAGCTGCTCCTTATTCAACTTAAGGCCGTAATTCGCCAGCGTAAACTCCCTAGTAAACTCATCCACTCTCTGGCTATCGTTCCAAACTACCAGTATATCATCAATATATCTAACGTACAACGCCATCTCCTGTCGGAACAAACATAACTTCCGCTCTTCTATCGTTCTAAGTACAATCTCACCCAGCGTACCGGCCCTCAGGCTACCAATCGGTACCCCACATACCTGCTGAAAAATTCTTCCTCTAAAAGTAAAATAGGAGCTATAACAAATCAGATAAGCAATCTCTCTGACAAGTGCTCTCTGCAAGAAGTGCTGTGTATTTAAGTAGTCTTAGTTGAAGCAGTTTAATAGTATTGTTAATATTTATATATAGCAAAACTATATATAAATAAATATTGGTGAAACATACAAATTTAAGTTATTCATTCCAATTTTGTTTTTACTTAATATTTTCTTTATTTTTATCTACATAAGTGCTGGAAGACATAAGATGCATATTTTCTTTGTTTTAAAAATTAAACAATATTTATTCAACATCACTATATTGCATTTCTTTTTAAAGACTTGTTGAATATTCCAAATTTTGGTGAATCTAATCTCAATTTATAATATTATACCTATGGAAAATTATGTTCTAAGTTATGATGAATTTTTGAACATATCTCTATCATAAGTTAGAGATCCCTTATATTGTTGAATTGCATAAGATGTTTAATAAATGGCCCATTACTGATGTAAATTAAGTCATCTATATTTCTCAAAAGTACAAGTTTAATAACTTTTATAACTAATAGCACTTACTGCGGTTGAGTTACTGCTTCTTCTCTAGATACGATTTATTTGTACTGCAAACGTTTTCGGTCTCTCTGACCATCATCAGGCTAGGTTTTTTATAAAATCGTTAATTCGAATCATGAAAATAGTTCTTGGATCTATTTAAAGCTAAATTTAAACAAACAAAGCTTCTAGAACAACTTCTCTAGCAACCGTTCACTTGGCAACCGACGTGTTGGTTAACGATGTAATAAATCGTGAAATGACGCTACAGTTTTAAAATGTTAAAAATTATAGTAAACTTAAGACAGGGGTATTATAGAAATTGAGTACTAGTTTCGTCGTCTTCTCTCAGTTTGCTGTAATGCGTATTTCCAGGCCGCTGGGAGGTCTATCGCTGCTCTATCATTTAACAATTTTTCTTGTCTTCCTTTCCTCATAATCTCTAACAATTCAGCTGTGTATGCCTGGGTCTTACTTTTTATAGGTTTAACGACCTTAGCTTCATCCCATCTTATGTCAAGTTCGGTTGAGTAGGCTTCTAAAGCCAAGGCGGTAGTAGTTCTAGTGTTGGCTATGTCGCTCTTATGTTCCTGCAGCCTCTGAGCGAGGGTTCGTGTAGTCACACCTATATATTTCGCCGGTTGCTGTACTCTCATCTTAAAAGAGGTGCTCTGTCTTGCGCTTCTGGTACATTTTCCATCATAAACCTGTAGAACAATAAACACGTTGGTTCAAGGTGTAGAAAAGGGTAGAGGCTTTCATAGTCGAAGGTTGCCAGTATATACCCATAAATGAACTTATTAACTCGATGGTGTACTATGTTATAAAAATTGTAAATGGGTTGTCATCTTTCACGTCCAGCCTTTAACACTGTTTTTTACTTATTTACTGCATTTTATTTTAATTTTATTTTATTTGTTTATCTTCATTTTATGTATGTAATTTTTATTAGTTTTAACATATAGTCTCAGTTATTTAAAAATGTATTAATTTTAAGTTAACTCAAATATTTTTCGAACGCATGTGTTCTAAGAATCAAAGGTTGCCATAGCAACTCTTATGTTCCTTCGATTCCGTTGTACATGGAACTTTGCCTGACGATGGTCATAGACTGAAAACGTTTGTATACTTTATTAAAATAAAGTTTAACCTTACTGCAAAAAAGTGCTAGTTTCATTTATTTTCATGTATTTAAGTTAAGCAGTTGTTTTCTGAGTAGATTTATTGGTTTAAATGGAGCAGAGCCAGCAGACATTAATGAGAAAGCAGAAGGAATGCTTTAGAACTGGCATCAAGAAAAAACAACTCAAATACTATCTCTTCCTTTTATCTTGCTTAAAAATTTTACAAACTTTCCTTACTATGGAGCATTCCACCAATTATAAAAATTATTTCGCTTTACCAAATAATTCAATAATTTTGTTTATTTTATTGATCATATTAAATATTTATTGATACATTAATCATAAATCTATTTTTAAAGGTAAAACTATTCAAATACTTACATTAACAGGCTGAGGACCAGTTATTCTTTCAGAAGGAGATCTATTATGACCATGATAGTTATGCAAGTTACTCGTAAGACTTAAAGGTGGAGGAGTTGGAGCTAATCTACTACCTGGACTTGGTTTTCCCAATAATATTAATGCTACGTATGGAACAGCTGAAATATTTCATGAATTTTATAAATGTTGCTATTATTTTTTAATATAATTAAAAAAATGTGTAAAATTAAAAATTTAAACATTTAAAATAAACTAAAACATAAATATTTTAGTTTACTTAAAATGCTTTTTAAGTAAACTAAAATTTCTTTACCATTGAAGGAATCACAAAATAATACTAAAGAACAGCAAAATTTTAACTGTTATTGATCTAAAAATTCCTTTTTTTTTTTAAACTGGAAAATATTTCTTTTCACTTAATGCAAAAAAATGGTTTTATTTCAGTAACAGTAAAAATAATTTATATTCAATATGCTTTAAATTAGCATTCTAATTAAAGTTTTAATTGAAATTTTAACTTAAAACATTATTTAATATTGTCTTCAATAATAAATTAGCAATTAATAACTAAAAAATAAAAATATTTATAAGTAGAATATAATTTACTAAGAGAAAACATTTATTTTAGTAAAAATCTTTTTGGATACAAACTCTCTTTAATTGTGAGCAAAGAACATTAGAACAAATTACAAGTGAAGTACATTTATTTATTCTATAACAGTGTGCAAAAACTCTAGGTTGATAGTAAAAATATTTTGGCAAAAAATATCTATATCAAAAAAAGAGTTTGCTATTTTTCTGCTTTCCATCAAATTCAATTTAATATAGAAATGTAAACATAATTAGTAAAAACTTTTTATTAGTTTACTAAATAAATGTTTTTGCCTTGTTATAACCTTTCTTGCTATACTAAATACCAAAGAATTCAAAACAAGAAATGAATAAATTTTTCATTAAAATTCATAAAATGGAAGAGAAATTATTCAAATAAATGATTAAATGTACTGTATGAATGGAAAAAAAATAATAATAAAAGAACACTATATAGCCAGGGTTGATTGTTTATAAATAATGATAATGGAAACTAAGCATAAAATTATCATGTATAGCATAATATCTGATGGCAAAGAGCTAATCTGACATTTTCTGTTTGATAGATCCTTTCACATTATATAAATAATTCAGCTTTTACTGTATAAAGCAGTCTTTCTTTAAAAGAAAATTAACGGGCACAAAATTTATGAAGTGTCAAATATAATCACAATATATTTGAAGTTATGAACTAAAGTTCAATTTTAAGATGAGATGTTTTAGCAAAATCTCTGCCATCTAATAATGTATTGCTAACATATTAATATTTTCCTAATGAAATGAAGATTACAAACTGTCAAATTGTCTATTTTCTATAGTTGCAGACATTCATAAAAAGACAAAAAACAGTGCAGACTAGGTAGAATTTTTGAAATGTCTGCCTAATTCTGTGCTGTTTTTTCTCCTGTCTATATTCATTGTCCATAAATAAATAATGGCACTATATTTTAATCATGTAATTAATAAAAATTAATTATTGAAAAATAATCAGAATTTTGCAGAAATATTTTACTTTACTATTTAATCAGTATCAATTTTATGCACTTAGAATATATATGTATTTTCAATAGTACTTATTTGTTTATTTTTATATCTTTTTTTTTTAATTTTCACCTTAAAGTATTTAGTTACTTAATTTATACAAAATATCAAATTGTTTATAAGCATTTTTAATTTCCTCATCATTGGATAGATGTAGGCAGGTTCCTGACTTTCATTTCTCTGACAAATACTTCAGTTGCCATTTGAACTTTATTGTCTATAAGAAGTTATTTATTCTCAGTGGTTTTTTTTTTTTTTAATAATTTCATGGAACATGCAGTTTTCTCAGGATTCATATATTATTATTAAATGTTTTAATTTCTATGAAAATGAAATAAATACAAATATTGTTTATTTATTTTATCATATGATTTTAGTAATGAAATCATAGCTGCAGTTCCTCTATAAAATATAACCTTCTCTAGTAACAGCAAAAGCAAAATGTAGGCAGTGGGATTGTACTTTCAAATAAATAAATTATCCTTCATTTCTCAAATTTGATGATTTTGCTTATACTCTAGAAACTATTAGACAACTGCTTATACTTATATTTCAAGTTTAAAGACAGCACAGCACTATTAGCAGTTAAAAATAACTTTTTATTAAATCTTTTTCAAATGTTTTCAGCAGAAATAAGTTTTAAGAATATTACCTCAGGATGGCATAACTGCCAAAAAACATTTGGAAAAGATTTAATAAAAAGTTATTCTTAACTGCTAATAGTGCTGTGCAGTCTTTAAATTTATACTCTAGATTCAATAAATTATTGTACGAGGTAGTTCATAATTTTACAAATTAATTTATTTTTGGAGAGTGCTCATAAAGAAAGAAATTAATGAACTAGGAATTTATTTATCAAGTATTTATCAGGAATTTAATTACCAGGTAATGTTAAAAATGAGCTCTGTTATTTGTTCAAAATAATATTAAATAAAGGCCAAAACAATACTTCATGACTAAATAATGATTTATTTATTTAAAGAAATGAAAACATAGTAACTAAAATCAAGCTAATTATAATAAAGAAATTATTTGTCGTATAATGTTAAATTTTTAGTCATCATTATAATTTACAGTTGAGAGTAGACGAGCTTTTATATGAATAATATGAATTGATGAATTACAGTCTTAGGCATAATATGGAATAAACTGTAATTTTAATAATTAGTTTTCAAATCAAGACTACAGTGCCAACATATTAAGTTAATAATTAATCAATTTTTAAATTTGAACTACAATGGTGTCATTAGTATTTAATAATTAGACTAGAATTTTTAAATTAATTTTTCTGAAATTAAATTTTGCCAATGCAATGGAATCAAACCAGGATCTTTGGGATAGTGTCCCAATGCCTTGCCAGTTAGACTACAGTGGCATCTGGCAGAATTCCATTTCAGGAAGCTTATATAATAATCAATTTGGAAATTTATTGGACATAGCTGATACTAACATTCATAGATATAGCTAAGATGGCACAACCTTAATTCAAATTTAAAAATTAATTAATTATTAATTAATTTTTAAATTTGAATTCAATAGATGGCACCTTAGCTTTGATTTGAAAAACTAATCATTAAAATTATAGTTTAATTCAAAATTATTACATTAGAGGTTAATTTGCTTTGAAATATTTGATATAAACAAATCATTGTTTCATCATAAATTACTAATTTTGTTAACTTTTACTTAATTTTATCATCATCAAATTTCATTGTTGAGAACAGAACCTGTTTTTAAACATTATGTCTATGTGAAACTGATTCTTGGTTTATGAATTCTTATTTTAACAGCTCATTGAAGAAATGAATTAACTCAAAGCCAAGGACCACCTGTAATTTATAAGAATTAAAGCTTTTAATAATTGTAGATAAATTTAAGACCAATATTTGAAAAAAATTTTATAACTTTTAAATAATAAATTAAGTCAGAAAGATGGGTATACTATGGCCACATTAAAATCAGTTGTCATTAAGCAATTCAAAATTAAATAGTAAGACATAATTAAATAGGTAAAAACTATCAGTAATTATTATATCATAATATACACTATTGTATTTATTTAATGTTTTAGAATGCTCTATTATCAAAAGATAATTTTCTGAAATCCAAGAACCAATGGAAAGTTTTAAAATTAATAGAATATGAATTATTTTTTTAAGAATTTTCACCTAATGAACAGTTTTCAAGGATCACATTACCACACACACGCACACGCACACGTATTTTTTTAAGAATTTTCACCTAATGAACAGTTTTCAAGGATCACATTACCACACACACACACACACGCACACGCACACGCGCACACGCACACGCGCACACGCACACGCACACACGCACACGCACACGCACACGCACACACACAATTATTATTATTGCAGTTTATATGAATCAATTTTTATACTATATCTTCATAAAATATTCATACATTATTGAATACTTTCAATTATATAAAAAATACAGCTTAATAAAGTAGAATATATATGAAGAATTGATTTTTAATCATTTTCTTTGAATCATTTTCTATGCAATTAAACTGATATTGTTTCTCCTATCATATTTTCTGACTTATTGCTTTGTTGATACTTTTGCCAATAGATACACAGCAATTAAAATACAGTAAATTGAAATTTTTGGAACTTTTTCAAGTTATGATACTTTTGAGAATGATAATACAATTATTACTATATATTATATTTATAACATAATTACATTATATGATCCATCATTTATTTTCTATCATAATTTTTGATCTAGTTTGTGTTCCATGTGATATACTATCTATATGCAAATAATGAATGGAAATTATTGAAATTTCCAATTTTTTTTTATTTTTAATTTAGGAAACATTTGTGAACTATTCAATACATATTAATAGTTTAATGCAAAATTTAATAATAAATGAAAACAAATTATTATCTTAATAAAAAATTTTTAGTAATTTTTATTCATATTTTGCTTTCACCAGTTTTCAAAATTATCAAATTTTGTGACCCAACCTATCAATTTTCTATTCCACCAATGAGTGACTCTCCATATCATTTAAAGCAGACTGAATTGTAATAGACTGGAGGAAGGAACTTCTAACAATTTAATGAGATATAAATAACATTAAATGATTATGTGAAAAATTTTTATTTTTATCAGAAAGGTTTTAAATCAAGCTCCTATATGCATTCCTAGAAATAATTCACTGATGAGGTATCATTTGTGATTCCAAAAAATTACTAAAGTATAAAATATTCTTTACTGTTGCCTAGAGAATATCTGCAAGTATTGAATATATCCTTAACAATTATAAAATTGATTAATATTACAAATTATCCAAATAAGCCATGAGACAAGTAAAGAATCTTAATTCATGAACCCCAAATTAAAGAAACTTTATAGGCAGATAATATACATGATGCAATAACAATTTCTGGAACTTTTTAATTAAATATATATATTTAATTAAATAAGATAGTTTTTCTATTCAGATTTTAACTTTTCTGCATAAATTTTGAAATTAAAGTAAGTTAAAATAATCTATAATTTAAAAAATATATAAATATCATAACTTTCTTACATTTGATAAGTTTTACTACCTCTTGGTGATTAGACTGCGTCACTAAAGTTCCATTGACCTATTTAAAAATAATAATAATTACAAAAATTTTTTTAAATCAACAAATATTTATATAAGTTAAGTAAGAATATTAAGATTTATAGTGATAACCAAAATTATTTCATCAATTTTCATATGTGATAAGATGTACAAATAAATCAGTATGGAACAATTTAAATAATACAAAAACTTATTCCATTTTATATTTATTAACTATCTTTTCATCTTGTATAGGTAAAAAGCAAAAGATATAAAAGAATTACAGCATTAAAACTAAATTCTATTGGTAATTTTGCATTGTTAATATCTTTTCAAATCAAATATTATCAAAGTAAGTAAAGTTTCTAACAATAGAAATTAACATAAAATAATGTCATATTTTATTGGATAATATAATAATTTTAGCTATCACAATATCAGGTGTGTGAAAAAGTTCTCGCTGTTTTCCAATAGATGGCTCTGTACGTAAATGGTGACGCAATCTGTCACGACAGAAGCGTCATTCTCAAAGCCTAACAATCTACAAATAAGACTGTGTCAAAAAATTAGTGATTTTTTTACACTGTCATTTGCAGTTCGCACATAAAAATGTCAAATTTTGAACTGAATAAGCGCCATTTGCGAGAAGCACTACTTTTTTACTTTCGTTTAAAGAAAACTGCAGCTCAAGCACATGATATGCTTATGGATGCTTATGATACGTATGCTCCTGGTAAAACAACGTGCCGTGATTGGTTTCACCGTTTTAAAGACGGTGATTTCGAAGTTGAAGACCACGAACGCAGTGGTAGGCCGAAATTGTTCGAAGACGATGAGTTGGAGGCTTTGATCGACCAAGACCCAAGCTAAACCTTGTACGGACAACAATTTTACAATTGTACGGACAATAATTGTTGCGTTTAAGCCGAGCGATCAAGGAAAAACACGCCAGAATACGCCAAACGACATGATAAGGTGGCTTTCCAGCACGACAACGCACAGCAGCATTGTGACAAAGTCGGTCAAGGACAAATGCAGGCAGGTGGCTTTCCAGCACGACAACGCACAGCAGCATTGTGACAAAGTCGGTCAAGGACAAACTGCAGGCACTTGGTTGGGATGTTTTACCCCACCCGCCGTATAGCGCAGATATCGTTCCATCGGATTACCACCTCTTCCGATTGATGGCACATGGCCTGGCCGACCAGCACTTCTCGAATGACGCCAAAGTTCGAAAATGGGTTGACAAATGGATAGCCTTGAAAGATGACGAGTTTTTTCGCAACGGCATTCAACAGTTACCTGAAAGATGGGCAAAAGTATTGGCCAGCGATGGACAATACTTTCATTGATATATTTATTTTCATTCTTTTTTAAATAAAGACTCTTTTTTCGAAAAAAACAGCGAGAACTTTTTCACAAACCTTATATATAACTTTGAAGGAATTTTACTGTTAAATATATTCTTCCTTATCTCTCATTGCTTATCTCTCATGCAAATTTGTCTCTTATTGACAAGCAAATTTTTAATTTGCTCTTCAATGAGAAACAAGTTTGCATTATTTTATGTAATGAATAAATCATCAATTTGATTTTCAAGATATGTAATGAGTTAAGCAGATTGATTGTATATTAACACTGAAATGAGCTTCTTGTATTATGGACAGATGTTTTTTCAAAAAATTCTCTTAAAATTTGTGGTTTACTCTATTCATTTCTCTCATTTGAAATTTTTAGGGTAAAAAGATAAAAAAATTTCACTTTTTATAAAAAAGAATATTTTTTTTGAACTAAAAATAATGTTTTAACAAATTTTGAAATAGTTTACAATTTCTTATCAGAATAAGCAATTTTTTTGTGTTTTCTAATTTTTTTATTGATGACAAATTCTCCTAATGATTCCTGTAAAATCTACACAACTCTGCTATCATCTAGAAACCACAAATATAAGTATCCTTCAATTAACAAATTTTCAATTTTTAAAGACAACAAGTCTATAATAAGTCTATTAATAAAATTGTAAAGAATTCTGTTATATTATTTAAGTTTAACCAGCTATTCTAATACAGAAAATATACTTCAGATTGTGATCAATAAATTTTCATTAATTTTTTGCTGATTTTTAACAGTGCTATTGCATTTTACTACTATGATATTTTTTCTAATATCAGTAAAACAATACAAATTTATAAACAAATAAATTGATTATAAAAAATTATTAAGAACTTAGTATAAATTAATAAGCATTCATTTGAACAACATTCATATTCTTAGTACAGTCGGTTCCATAAAGTTTTGTACCTAAGCGAAAGATGTTCGGCTTCCTTCCAATAGTTCAAAGAAATGTGATTCATCAGTTCAGGCAAATCATTCGAACTCTTCGAGTATCGGATGATTCCATTAACTGTTGTCGTAGCAACGGGGGTTGG
>AYEL01060497.1:0-49164 GCA_000484575.1 Olivierus martensii | reverse complement strand
TTTTTTTCTACATTTTGCATTTAATTTTGGCCCAGAACAGCTCCCTTAGTACTCTATTTGAGTGGAAAGGGGCAATCAAAATTTAGCCACCAAGCTTACCATACAAAAAAAAAAAAAAGAAAAGACCTCCCCTGCATCGGACCATTCCTACTCTCACTGCTATAAAAATATCTACATGAGAACACACATCTGAGTTTATCAATATATCGTAAATATTATAATTCCGGTTTATTCCCTTGTTATTAAAGAATTATATCCGAAAACTGATCTCCCCTATTTCGGTTGCTTCTTTCTTTCCCTGCTATAAAAATATATGCATTAGAATATTCAGTAGTTTATTAATTCGTTGTAAATATTAAAAACTGTTTTATCCCCCATTTAATGATGAATTATCTCCATAAACAGAGCTGCCCTGATTCTGATGGTTTTTTTTTCTCCCCCTGCTATAAAACGAACTACATTAAGATATTTAAATGAGTTTAGGAATAAATCATAAATATTATAACATCACTTTATATCCTTGTTATCAATCAATTTTCTCTAATAACTCTCCTTCCCTGTGTCGGATCGGTTTTTCTCTCTTTGTTATAAAAATGTCTACATTAGAATATTCAGCTAGTTTATTAATTAATATGATAAATATTATAGCACCGTTTTATACACTTGTTTTTAATTATTTTTTCAAAAACTTACATCCCCTGCTTCGGATGGTTCATTCACCCCTGCTATAAAAAGGTCTATATTAAGATATATTGAAAAATTCAAGTGAATATCATAAATATTATAACACGTGTTTTATACCCTTGTTATTAAGAATTATATCAAAAATCTGACCTCCCCTGGATCGGCTGGTTCCTTCTCCCCATCCTATGTTAAGATCTTCATTATAAAACTCATTTTAGTTTATTGATTAATCATAAACATTATAACATCGTTTTATACCCTTGTTATTAATGAATAATTCTCAAAAACTTACATCCACTGATTCAGATGGTTCCTTCTCCGAGCTATCAAAACATCTACATTATAATATACATCTGAGTTTATCAATACATCATGTATATGATAACTTGTTTTTGATGAATTATCTTCAAAAACTTACATCCCCTGCTTCTGATGAATTTTTCTTCCTATTCTATAAAAAGATCTACATTAAGATATTCACCTGAATTTATGAATACATTATAAATATTATAACATCGTGTTATACCCTTCTTATAAATAAATTATATCCAAAAAATGACTTCTTCTGGATCGTACGTTTTTTTTTTCCACTGGTATAAAAACATCTACATAAGAATATTCAGATTGTTTATTATTTATATGAAAGATATTATAACACCATTTTATACCTTGTTATATATGAATTATCTCCAAAAACTGAACACCGAGTTCGGATGGTTTTTTTCTCTCCCTGCTATAAAATTATCTGCATTAGAATATTCAATTCAGCTAGTTTATTAATTCGTAAATATTAAAAATCGTTTTATACCTTTGTTATAAATGAATTTTCTTCAAAAACGGACCTCTCCTGCTTCGGATGGTTCCTTCTCTTCATGCTATAGAAACGCCTACAAAAAATATTCATCTGACTTGTGAGTTTATCAATACATCATAAATATTATAACAGCATTCTGTACCATTCTTATAAATCAGTTAGCTACAAATCTTCCTCCTCCTGGTTGAATAGGTTCTTTCTCACATTGCTCTAAAAAGAACTACATTAGAATATTCAGTTAGTTCACTAATTCATGATAAATATTATAACACCGTTCTATATCCTTGTTATAAAGGAATATTCTTCAAAAGTTACTCTGCCTGGTTGAGATGTTCCTTCATCATTCTGCTATAAAAATGAACTATGTTAGAATAATTTCCTAAATTTATATAGTGTTAATGAATTATAAAACACTGTTCCATTTTTTTCTGATATTAAAATATCAATCAAAACTGTTATAATCGGCTTAACATTATTGAATAAATATTAGCACTCCTAGTATATAAAACACTGTTCCATTTTTTTCTGATATTAAAATATCAATCAAAACTGTTATAATCGACTTAACATTATTGAATAAATATTAGCACTTCTGGTGTGAATTTATCTAGATCAGTGTTTCTCAACGTGGGGCGCACGCCCTACAAAGGGGCAATTTGATTTTTCAGTGGGCAATTTCAGAATGAGTTATTAATAATGAATTTTTTTTTTTTTCATTTCTTTTGGTTTTATGGGCAATATATATTGTGGCATACACATTTTTAAAATTAAAATCAGAATGTACACGGCAATTGTAAAACTTTATTTGCTGATTTTTTTATTAATTTGTGTTATAGTAAGACCCCGCTTAATGCTGTTTCGATATAACGCGGTTTTTCTGAATTCTATATTTTTTATTGATTCACTTTGGCACTGTTTCTCACATAAATACACAGAAATGATATTTATGAATATCGTCCTTTCAAGATTTTGTTTTGCTAGAACTAATATTTGTTCCTTTTAAATATATACAAATTTATGCCGAAAGCATTATTTCTATAACTTTTTTTTTTAATTTTTGAGATGGTGCCATCAGTTTTTATAAATTTTCACCGTTTATTATTGTAACAGTTTTATGAATTATGAATAAGAGATTGTTTCTCACATAAATACGAAATCAAACGATGACAAGGAAGTTAGCTTTCTGAAAATGAGGAACATAAGGAACTTGAACGGATTTTCTCAAAACAAATTTATCTACTATTACAGAAATTATGGATCAGTTTATATAAAATGATCCAAATTTTGATAGAAGTTCAAAGACTAGACGAAGTGTCATGGGTTGTGATGTCTGGCTGTCGACAATTGTTGGCTGAACGAAAGAAGAAAAGGCAAACGACGTTAGATGATTTCTTAATTAACGAAAAAGCAAAAAGTGTCGAATGAGGAAGAAAACTCCTCATTACCAGCATAAATTATTTATTCAAGTATTTTTGATTTTCATGAATGATTTACGAATACAGATCGATATTAGCCATAAAAAAATGATTATAATTAATGTAATACGATAGCAATAATACATGTTACAAAATAAATAAAAATAAAAAATGATAGGTATATTTTTTTACTCACTGTCCTGCTTCACCTATCCCATTATTTACGTGTTAAGATAATCGTGTTTAACGCTGTTTCATTGGAACGTATCCCCCGCGTTAAACCGGGTCTTACTCTATTATTATTTTTTAACAATTTTTAGAGATTCCTTCCTCAGTACTTCAACTGTCCTTTTGTTCTTTTATTTTTCTGTTTCATGGATGCCATGATTTTGAAAGCCTGTGTAGACCAAGTTAATAGCCTTTTAGGCTTTCTCTACCTGAATAGGTAGGAGTTCACTTTTTGAATAATAAAATTTATATGTCACAGGGGGGCAATTGGATTTTAGAGATGCTTAGGTGGGGCACTGCCAAAAAAGGTTGGGAACCACTGACCTAGATTGATTTAATTGCAAGTATAAAATGGAGTACCTGATATACAGAATACCGCATTCCTTTGTGAGAAATTGTCAATTTTATATTTTGTCAGATAGTGAGTTATCACTGCGTTCATAGGTTTTCTGGTTATCTTTTAAAAACATGACTTGTTATACTGGTATAGATTGTTCTAATTTAACAGAATAGGGTCATAGGTAGTTTCGTAGTTTCCTTTGCGCATGATGATAGAAATTAGAGATAAAAATATGTGGTTACAAAATATTAGTAGACAAAATTTTCCAAATATGATCTTCGTTTTCCAGTTAAGCAATTGCTGAATTTATAAATTAGAAAAGAAATATATTTATTATGATTTAATTTCCATAAAGTTTTCCTGATTATTGATCAGCTGGAAGATATAATATGTCGGACGAATGCGGTATTCTAACCATCTATGAGCACTTATATAAAACATGCAGATGATTTTCTTATGAAAACTATGTCATATTTTTAGATAAATAAGTAATTAAGTATTAATAAATGCAATAATATAATTTAAATGCGTAAATTTAAAAAAAAAAAAACTGCATAGAACATAATTTTAAATGCATAGAAAATAGAAAATAATTTTCTATCGTAACGCATATTTACCTCAGTTCTTAATCCGGTACTTCCTGGAAAGTTATATCGAAACAATATAAAATTATAAATTTTCAATTAAATATTTTAAAAATTTCGTTCGGCTTTAATTCTGAAAACTCACCCAGGGCAACGATGAAGATGACGATGCAGATGTTAACTACGAACTGCTTCCTGTTGAATTCCAAAACTTGCAATTGCTGTCGACTTTTATATCATTCCGAATGCCATTAGTTAATATTTGTTTCTTTATCCGATTGTCATTGATATTGTTTTAATAATTCGAACAATGAAAGAGTTTGTTTGGCAGCTGAAGGATAAACGAAAATGGGATTCGAAATTCTGTTTATTGTTTTAATTAATTTAATTTTCTCTTGTTTTAATTCGGACTTTTTCGATATAATAAATTATAAAACTGGGGAATTTTTAATTATTTTCTATCTTCTCTATTTACGTATAATTCTATAAATTTTATACCCGCTATAGTACAGTGAAACCCCGATAAGACGCCACCATCAGTTTTGGAACGATTTTGGCTGTTTATCGAAAACACGTAATATAGAAATGAATTTAAAGAACTTTTACTGATGAACTTCGGGATGTAAGTCACATTACATACTCCTGGAGGATTAAGGACAAATACAATACCAAAAGGAATACAGTGTATTCCGCTTAATTGGGCCCTTGGTTTATTGGGGCAGCCGCGTAATTGGGCCAAATCTCAAAGAATAGAAACCAAACTAATATAGTAATACATAATTTAAACGCTTAATGGGGACAGTAACAGAAAAGGAATTTTCAATTTTTGATATATTTTAAATTTTTCGAAAGTATGGCAACACTACGTACACTAATACTTGTTGTGTGCTCTCTTAAAAATTCCTTATATAAAAATTGTAACAATATTATATTGTACCTGTAATTTTTCAGGTTAAACCTTTCTACAAGACAATACAGACTAACGCAATGGAGCAGGTAGTTTCTTCGCATCCTATTATATACACATCGTCGACACACTGTTACCGCATTAATATAAACATCCATTCCTTATTAAATTATAAGTAAATATCATCGTTGATAAATAATACATAACAATACTGTATTCGGCATAACTAGCGTGATGAGAATCAATTATCTATCGTCGTGAGTCTGGCAAATGTGCTCTACTTAAGAGACTACGTTACTATATCTTGCGATATTTATTTACAGTGTTGATTTTATTTAAAATTTTTAAATCTTTGCCAAGATGCTAAGAAATGATTTTGCACATTTAAAATTTTTAAATCTTGGCCAAGATGTCAAGAAAGGATTTTACACTTTCGAATAAAATTGCTTTGCTTTTTAAATCTTTGCCAAGATGCCAAGAAAGGATTTTACACTTTCAAGAAAAACTAATCTTTGCCAAGATGCCAAGAAATGATTTTACACTTTCAAATAAAATTTCATTGCTGATCTTTGCCAAGATGTCAAGAAAGAATTTTACACTTTCAAGTAAAATTGAGGACGGTTATCAACTACTGTTACTATAGGCGCAATATGTACAAGTACAGCAGTGGTTCTCAACCATTGTGCCGCCAAATCTTTGAGGATGTGCCGCGAAAAATTAAGAATTAATTGTATGTATGTAATTGTATGAATCATATATATGTATAGTGAAACGTAGTTGGCTGGATATCCCTTTTGCAGTCCAACACTGTACCGATTCCTATAAATAGGGTATCATTAGAAAAATCTAACCCTCGAATTTTTGCGACAGCCAAAATTTTCGTCGTTATTCATAATTAAAAAATTAAGGAATAAAAATTAAATTAAAATTATAGTTTCTCTAAAAAAAGTCAAAATCCGAAGGTGACGAATAATTTAATAAGGGCCGCCATTTAATGATCCGTGTAAGAGTGTCTGTAATCTGAATGTTATAAATAAAAATAAATCTGTTAATAAAAATTCGTTGCCATAACTAAATTATTATTTAAAATATTTAGGTGTGCCGCCAAATTTTAAAATATATTAAAAAGTGTTCCTCAACAGAAAAAAAAATTGAGAACCACTGAAGTACAGTAATATCGGGTGGGCCATGTGTTGGATTCTTTTTAATTTGCATGTTATTTTGACAGCCTTCTGTTCTTTTCTTTTTAAATTACATTTTTTAATTAATTTTTATTCTTAATATGCATTTGATGGAATTTTTTTATACGCCTCACTTAAAAAATCGCACAAAAACAGGTTTGAGTGTATAGTAAACTGAATAGTCCGTTTTATAAAATCACATAGAATTTGTTTTCTTTATTTGAGGGAGGAGAGGCCAATTACTGTTTTGCATAAGGGCGCTGACGACCCTTCCTCCGTCCCTGCTAATATATGACAAATGAAAGCGATCGGCAGTTTATTCAAATCCAAACAATCTTACCGTTTTAAAACTGATTTTTATATAAATAACCTTTATTTGTAATAAAATTTTATAAAATATTAAAACTTAATAATCGCGTATATTCTTGAAGCCAGAAGTTGTCTTTTTATCTATTTCAAACGAAAAATAAAGCATTTTTAAATGGGAAATATCTTCTCAAAGTGACATCATCTGCTTTACTATTTATAATTTCATACAAATGAAATATTTATCTATAATATTTTTTTTATTCTTTAAAAGAATAAAGAAGAAAAAAATCTATAATATTTTTTTTTAAATTATATTATTAATTAATTTAAAAAAAATATATTATTGTAGTTTACAAAATCAATTAGTAATACTGTATAACTGAAAACGGAAACTGTTCCATTAATGAGTAATATTTAATAAGTGCTCAATAAAAGAGTTCAGGCTACATAAAAAAAATTCTGTTCAACGAAATATTACAGTTCCAAATGCTCTATAAATTTGCATGATGATAAAAGTAGGCTATTTATCTTAGATTCTACATCTTCAGTTTTACAGGACGGTTGAATCACACCCCCACTTTATGGTTTAGTACACAAAAAGTGAAAAGTGGCATTAATCAAAGTGAAAAGTGGCATTAAATCAATGTGAAAAGTGGCATTAAATCAATGTGTAAAGTGGCATTAAATCAAAGTGAAAAGTGGCATTAAATCAAAGAGAAAAGTGGCATTAAATCAATGTGAAAAGTGGCATTAAATCAAAGTGAAAAGTGGCATTAAATCAAAGTGAAAAGTGGCATTAAATCAAAGTGAAAAGTGGCATTAAATCAATGTGAAAAGTGGCATTAAATCAATGTGAAAAGTGGCATTAAATCAATGTGTAAAGTGGCATTAAATCAAAGTGAAAAGTGGCATTAAATCAAAGAGAAAAAACAACACGCATTAATTAAAATTATTTAATCAATGCATGCATAAAATTGATTTTGGTAATTTATCTAAATTTTAAACCTAAATTAATATTTTTCTCCAGTTTTGCTTTTATAATACAATCATTGTTTAGCCTAACAGTGATGTCAATATGTAACATTGGTCTCGATCACTGTTAACACCGATGTCAAAGTATTCAAACACAGCAATTAACTTATTTGAGAAATTATTCCAATTATTAGTATAAGTTTCTAACATCATTTGTTGTTCTCAATCTAACACTTAATCGGTACTTCTAGTTGTAAGTAGAGTTTCCAGTTTTGCTTTTGCCGGTTAGAATAGTTCATCATAAAGAAAATGCGCACTATACAATTAAATAGTCGCGATTCTCACAATTTTAATAGTACCCTACAATTTTTTCAAATAATTATTATATTTGTTTGATTAGCAACGTAATAAATAAAAGAATAATAGCTTACTTGATGCTAACTAATTGATCATAAATCACTGATGTACTCATTAATTATGTTAGCCTTACTCTATTATATTCTCAATTTCAATATTATGATTTATAGATTAATAAGAGAATGCCATTGATTAAAGATTTATTTTCAACTAAAACTGTTTAATAAATAATAGCAGGAAAATAAAATGCGAAATTAAGATCTCATTTCTTTTATCCAGCATATTTTATTCAATCCATAAAATGCAAACATTACATTAATAAAAGAATTTAGAATTGTTGATGTTCTTCAAGAATGTTCGACAATTATGCATCTTTTGCCATTTAATAAATGTTTTTTGCTCTGAAATCATATATTTTAACTAAGCAATAAATACAGTCACTCATAAATAAGAAAAATTTAAGAAAATCTCACAGCTTTTTAACCAGCAAGAGAATATCTTTTACTTATGAATTTTTATAGATTCGCAGTTTAGTTCGTAGTGAATCGCTTTTACTAGATTCCGTAATGACTCGCTATTAATTTTAATAAAATTTTCGTCCAAATTAAAAATTAAATGCTAATTTAAATATTTTATTTTCGTTTCGACTAATAATCATTAAAATGTCTGAATATTCGAATATTCTCCAAATGAAAAATTAGTATATCTTACGTGTTAAAAAAAAAAGTGTTAACGTTTCAGTGTCAATTCATTTAAACTGTTCTCCATTTAAGTATATTCCTAAAAGTTAATTATGCAAGAAATTTTGAGAAAGAGCTAGACTATATTAAAGTTGAGTTATTTATCCATTTTATAGAAGCCAACAAAGAATTATTCGATATTGTAAGACATTAAATTATAGGAATTTAATAACTTTACCTCCAATGCCATCAACTTAGGTCCCCAATTGGTCGACACAATATAACCCATAAGAGATGATTAGACGTGCTCATTGGTTGTAATAATGAAACAGGACCAATCACATCATAGTATTGATTTTTGGATTTTATCTTTGTTTTCTTATCTTTGATACGCTTTCTGACTGATCGAGCTGGTCTTAAAATCGCACAAAAATTCTAGCATGTTTTATTCATTTAAATTAACTTTACTCGATATTTCTGGAAGTCTAATTAATAGGTGAGAAAAATAATAATAAAAAAAATCTATTATCACAATAATATTATAATAATAATGCCGAAATATTCATTTCTTATTAAATTATTAATTTAATATGAAGTATAATGAAATAAGAGAAACATTACGTGGTAGAACCTCCAAACTGCATGTTGAGTTATTGCCAATTAATTCGTTTTCTATATTTATTTATTTTAAATTATTAATATGTAAATATGATTTGACGCTTTATTTTGATGTTTCTTATTAAATATCGTTAAATAAAATTCAGCTAACATAAAAAAAATAATTTGAAACAGTATTCACTGTATAAGAAGTTACAGATACCGTATAACCATGATATGATATCTATTTATCGAAATACTGATGTGTGGAAAAACCTCATAAATTCAGAAATGTTACTGAATTTTAGACTTGAGTACTATCTTACTTAGTAATCTGAGGCTTATAAGTTCACCATCCAAATTTAGTTATCTGTAGTTCTCTAATAAATAATTTTCAAATTAACGATTGTATTTTCATGACGAAATCGTGTACTGTTGTATTCTTTCATTACTAATCTTGAATCATCACCTTAAAACCAACTCAGTGGAACTTTAAGCTTCAAATTATTTCCATATCTTTTAAAATACTTAAAATTTTTCAAGATGGTCAGGATATTAATGAAACTGAACTTACGCCATTTTTATATGGCGAATGTTGAATTTTCTAAGATTTCTTCTAACAACTATTGAACTATTAAATAGTCTTTCATAAAATTTAGCATATATTTGATTCCATTAAAGGTGATTTTGATGGCATATATTTTAACCATGTAGTCTATTTATAATTATTCTAAATTGAAGATCGCTTTCGGATAATACCGAATATTTCTTTCACAAATTCAGATGTTATACTTTTAGGACCGGTTCCATCATTGCTTTTTATAATTGAATATCTTTTTACAATAAACTAGTTATAGCTCCAAAACCATTTGGAACTGGAACTATATTTACATGGCTTTTTTCATAAACCAAACTTAAAGGGAAATATCCAAATAGAATCTAACACTGCCAAATTAATCCCTGATATATTTTTAAGTTTAATTATTAATTCATAAATAGTGTCACTTTTTGTTTAATCATTATTGTATTTATTTAATTAGAAGATGATGCTAACATTAGTTTAAATTTTTTAAAATTATTAAAATTTCCATTAAAAATATATCAGGAAAACTAAAAAAACATATCATGGTTAACTAAAGAATATATTAGGGGATTAATTTGGCAGTGTTAGGTTTTATATGACTTTTTTTATTCAGACAGACCTCTGCTATAGGTTTCCAAAGGTGTGACCTTTTGTTACCACTCACCCTGTATATTATATATATTAGGTAATATTAAAAATTTATTAAATATCTGGAATATAAACAGAAATATAATATAGCTTACTTGTGAATGGAACCAATAAGAAATTCTTCACCAATATTTTCAATATCATCATCAGATAAATTCTTTTTCTAAAATAAAAATTAGTCATGTTGTTACTCTTTCTGCTTAATTTATAGAAATAAACATAAATAAAGTGCCAACACAAAATATAAGCTCTTAAACAGGATAAATACTTTATTAACAGAAATGCTTTCGACCTTATCAGCAGGTCAACTTCAGCTGTAATCTGAAGTTGACCTACTGATAAAGTCGAAAGCGTTTCTATTAATAAAGTATTTATCCTGTTTAGAGCTTTGTATTTTGTGTGCATTTTTGTGAGTGTAACAGGATGGCGTTAAAGTTCTTAATAAACATAAATTTTTCATAACAAAAATATTTATTTTGTTAAAATTTACAACATTTTCATTCTCCAGGATGTGTCTTATTTTAAAAGATTTTATTAAAATCAGATATATCTTATTAAAGTTTATAAAAATTCATAGCAAAAATGCATTAAACAAGAACCATATCTGTTGCTAATAAATTTCAAAATTTTTTCATGAGACAATTTTATATCTGTAAATCCAATCTAAAATGATTTCTTATTTGATATATTATTTATGAATAATTTGATACATTTCAAAAAGTCTAAAGAATGCAATTTCTCTTAATACTTTTTTATTATTCCTTTCAGCTAGCTTTATATGCTATACTTAACTTGAATATTACTCTTAGGACCGGTTGCACGAGGCTTATTCTGCAGATTAAAACAGGCTTTAATCTGCAGATTTGAGGAAGTTAACTCTGACCTGTCCTATTTTATTTTATTATGCACTTTATTATTTAGCGTTATTTTCTTAAATTTTATTTTATTATGCACTTTATTATTTATCGTTATTTTCTTATTATTTAACATATTATATTTTAGTTTACGAGCTAACTTACTTCCACCTTCTCCGTCATAGTTAGCAATCAAGTGATACGGAATCGGGAACCATCCTCTAGAAGAGCTGTCCCAGGTAATGACGTCATCATCTAATTTTTAACACTGATCCGATATGTGAATATAAAAATGATCCGTATCAATGTTTTGTTCAATATATACATAAATTGTAAAGAGGATGACAGGAATGAATTACTCTGTAAGCTAATAAATTTAAATTTGTTACGTGTATTTATGTAAATGAAGCAGCATGGGACTGTAAGTCACACGAGATAAAAACCTACACAAACGGCAACACAGAGGGGTGTTGTATCAATGTAAGGTTGACTAAGTGACATCTGTGTTTCTTGTAAAGATCGACGATTGTTTGAAGTTTGTATCAGTGGTGGAGATAGTAGAATTTAAGTAGTATTTAAGGTTCTTTTTTTTGTGAATAATTGATTGTTGCTTTATTATAGTTTCAATAAAACATTTATTAACACTTTTGTAAGTGTTTCTGAGTCTAATAAATTTTATATTTTTTTATTATCTAACTTATTTGAGAAATTATTCCAATTATTAGTATAAGTTTCTAACATCATTTGTTGTTCTCAATCTAACACTTAATCGGTACTTCTAGTTGTAAGTAGAGTTTCCAGTTTTGCTTTTGCCGGTTAGTGATAATTGTTGTTAGATTGTTTTGTAGTTAATTATTTTTAAGTTAGAATTTAGCTTAAGACCTGAGCTCAGGTCGAACTCTGGATTGCAGAGTCGTTAGAACCGTTAGGTTTAGTTTATAATTATTGTTATTGATCTTCGTTAAAATCTGCGACTTTGCAGATTTAGCTTGTTGCATTGCACAAAGTCAAATCTTTAGGATAAACTGCCGACTAATTTAACCAGCCGATTTTGGGCGGGCTAAAATTTATTCTATAGATTATCCAGCAAAACAATATGGTGGACTATAGCAGCTTCGAATCTGAAGTTGAAAATGATCTCAATTTAGAATATTTAGATTACATTTATCTTAACACAGAACAGATATTTCTGAATAATGATAATATTTCTATGATGATAACTTTCATGTGAGATTTTATTTTAATATAATCAACGATTTTATGGCTATTGCCAGAGGTAAAAGAAATAGGCACTTTATAAATCAAAAGTTTGTTATTTTATTTTAAATTTATAAAGTAAATTGTTATTAACATATTATTTATACATACATATATATATATATATGTGTGTGTGTGTGTGTGTGTGTGTGTGTGTGTGTGTGTGTGTGTTTTAACCACATATGTTGATGTACAAGAGTAAATAATAAACCGGAATTACACATCTGTATTTTCAGATCTACTTAGATCTATTATCGCAAAGTATTCAGGTATTATGTTAGTATATGCTTAATTATACATATATAGTACACTTAATTCTGTTTTTATACGATAGATATGTTCCCAAAAAATGCATGTAAAAAAATATACTGTATCTATGGAAAAATAGAAGATTGATTCCAGAAATAATATAATAAATCCTTTGAAAAAGCATGTTAGAATTTTATTATTTTTACGTTCTTATACTTTTTAATTCATAAAGATTGCACATATATAGGAAAAAGTATTATATAAAGTTAGTTATCATTTGAAAAGAAATATAAGGTACAATTTTACATTAGCACCATATGAATGAAAATAGTACCAATCAAAAGATGATGACATGTAGAGAAAACTTTCCAAAAGGACTGCACTTCTATATGATGCAGGATTTGAGGAAAATGAATGATGAAATTATAATATTTTTCCACACACAATATCTAAACCAGTACGTTCTGCCATCTTGAAAACTTGGTTTGAAATCTGAGATATAGTAGTCTTTTAAATAAATCTTTAACGCAATGGAATTGTCGATTCATGTTTTAATCATCAGTCTGCAAGAGGCTAATTTTTAATTCTTTAATGATAAAGATTTTTTTTCTCAAGATAGGTTTACAAAATGGCGACAGGCATCGGTTTAGGTGCTGCTTGTAGAGAAATATAATTTTATCATTCATTTTCTCAACATATGAACCAGATAGTAGTGCGGTCTTTTTGGAAAGATTTCTCTACTAGTCGACGTCTTTCAATCGTCGGTTTAGGTGCTGCTTGTAGAGAAATATAATTTTATCATTCATTTTCTCAACATATGCACCAGATAGTAGTGCGGTCTTTTTGGAAAGATTTCTCTACTCGTCGACGTCTTTCAATTTATTTACTACTATCAATATTTGCAGCTCGGCTTTCAGTCAGTTAGTCTGTAGTTCATTATTTAAAAAGAATGTTCAGCATATAATGTAAAACCATACTGAAAATAACATGTTACTTATTCATAAACACAAAAATTATGCAAAATAATATGAATTACACATAATAAAATGTTGATTTTAACTTTTATTAAATTTTTTATACCATTAAACATTAAAAAGTTACTTTTCACTTTAAACACCAAATTCAAATTGCAGACAAAACAAATTCCCTATTAAAGTTATGCCTATAAATTGGGGAATTCCTCAAAAATTTCTTTTCTATTTGTAATCAAAAACAACAATATGGAGGTGAATAATGCAAAGCAAGCATTGCATTCACTGTAATATGAAAAAAATCTTTTTCTTAGAATTTGAGACGATCATGTTAAATCAAAATAAATCATGTAAAAAGAGAATGAAATTTTTTTCTAATTTGCATTAAATCAAAATCATGTAAAAACACAATTGAGGAATTCTGCAATTTATAGGCATAACTTCAATAGGGAATTTGTTTTGTCTGCAATTTGAATTTGGTGTTTAAAGTGAAAAGTAATTTTTTAATGTTTAATGGTATAAAAAATTTAATAAAAGTTAAAATCAACATTTTATTATGTGCAACTCATATTATTTTGCATAATTTTTGTGTTTATGAATAAGTAACATGTTATTTTCAGTATGGTTTTACATTATATGCTGAACATTCTTTTTAAATAATGAACTACAGACTAACTGACTGAAAGCCGAGCTGCAAATATTGAAAGTAGTAAATAACTTAATTTGCACCTTCATGTTCAAATGAGTTACTGTGTGTAAAGCACAAGCGCAGTAAATATCTTCATGCTATCTGGCTGATAGCTATCTTTTGCCTTGTGCAACAATCTGTACTTAATCTTTAGATTTTCAAATGGGTTAGAGTTACTCTATAAATAACTATTCTGCAGATTAAACCAAGAATTGTGCAAACAGCCCTTAATAAAGTATATTAAATCATGTTTAGAAATAATGTAATATTCCTAAACATGATTTGACATTATGATATGAAGGAATCTTATCACTGTTAAAATCCCTTTTGTGGATGGAAAAAGAACCGTCTCTGTCTCTCCAGTAGTTGTAAAAGAAGACTAAAGATGCATTCTTTTTTCATTAATGGCTTATTACATTCTAGCAGAATTCTTTTTCTTTTTCCTCATACTTTTCTATATTCTTCTCATTTCATCACATTCTGTGGGATCCCAAGGCATTATTTGGGTTTCTCATGTTAAACTTTGATATCAGGAACAGTTTTCCATGTTACTATAACATTTTTAAAGAGCAGCATGTGTGTAAAAATAGTTTGAGATCCAGAGATTAAAAAAAGTTGACATTAGAAAAATAGCAGACCTAAGTTCTGTCCAACTAATTTAATAAGTACTTATTTAACAACTAATTGTTGAATAATTAAATAAGTACTTATTAAAAAGACATAGAAACTAAAAGGCAGATATAAATAAGATATTCAAATTTACATGTATTTTAAACTAACAAAAAGGGAGTTAATGAAATATCCATGCATACAACTCAAGAATTACTTATGTTCTATCTGAAGAGAATTTTAAATTCTTTTATAGATGTTGGTCCTTCAGTTGATTCACTTCCCCTGATCTCATTGCTTGATCGATTAAGTTTCTTTGTTGCCCTTCTGTCCTGGAGTGTTTTGTTTGTCTAGAGAAGAGAGAGGGCAGTGTTCTTCATCCATCTGTCAGCTATTCCTGTATTTACATCTGATGATGGGATTTTTACAGACTGCTGAATGTTTACTGCTTTTTGTCACATATCTTGGTAGCCAATCATGGTGTCTTCTTGGAAATAAATTCTTTAATAATTTTTTGTATTGTTAATCTCAAAATCAGGAATAGGATTCTTGGTTCACAAGGACATCATACACAACATCATCAGTTTCAAAAACCACTCAGACAGAGTAAGACAAGTCACAGTGAGTATTTCCAACAGTTGCCAACTGAAAATAATACATGTGTGTGCATCAACAACCAGCAGTGATGACAAAGAGATAGAATCCTTATATGAAAACCCAACTAAAGAAATTAACAGCAATCCAGCACATTTCACAATCATCATGTGCGACTTCAATACAAAAGTTTAAAAAAGACAAGATGAAGAATGTATGGGAAAGTATGGCATTAGTATACAAAACAAAAGAAGCACAAAACTAGTAGAATTTGTAACTCACACCAAACTGAGGATAATGAACACCTTCAACAAGAGCAAAGAAAATGGACATAGATAAGCCCAATGAACAGACCAAAAATAAGATTGACTTTAGCCTGGTCAACAATAACTGTACAATCAAAGATTTTTCTGTACTCAATCAGCTCAACACTGGTAACAACAACAGACTAGTACATGCAAAGTCACATTCAATATAAAACAGTTAACAAAAAAAAAAGACAAAAGAACAATCTTAGGCTTAATACAGCTTAAGACTGAGAAGAAAGAATATAGCCTAAAGTTGCAGAACAGATTCCAAGTGCTCACAGAAGAAGAAAGTGACTTACAGAAGGCATACAATGAGATGGTGATAATCATTAGACATAGTGCAGAGAAATCCACAGGAATTTAATCAAGAAATCCTGTCAAGAAAATATCTGCCAAAACACAAGAGCTAATCGAAAAGAAAAGAAAGACGAAGATCAAATCCAGTATCAACCAGATAGAATATAGAGAAATGTGCATAGTAGTACAAAAGAGAATCAAAGAAAATATATGAAGATTCAACATAGAAAGGATTCAAATGGCCATTGAGAACAGCAATAGCCTCTGATCAGCACAAAGAGACATAATGACCAGCAAGCACCAACTAAATGAGATCAATGATAATAGAAAACTTATTGTTGATAAGATGGTATAGTAAAAAAAGCAGCTATCTTTTATAAGGAACTATACAAACCAAGTGAGAACCAACTATACAGAGGTAAAACAAGGTCAAAACCAGAAAATATAAAAGACATCCCAGTAATACTATCACAAGAAGTACAGAAACCAATTAAAAAGATGAAATGCAGAAAAGACCCAGGAGAAGACAATATCAACATTGAACTTCTAAAGGAAGGAGAACTAATATACAAGCAACTCTTCAGAATATTCTTCAATTGTATGCAAACAGGACAGATACTGAACAGTTAGAAAAATTCGATCATAGTGCCGATACATAAGAAGAGAGATAAAACAGATCTGAAAAACTACAGACCTATCAATCTACTATCAACAATATACAAAGTCTTCAAAATCATTCTCACAAGAAGATCGGAAGAAATACTGGATTTGAACTAACCAAGAGAACTGGATTTTGGGAAGGCTATTTGATGATGAATCATATACACATTATCAACCAACTTAAACAAAAAGGGAAATAATATTACTTCTCACTCTATATGGCATTCATGGACTATAAGAAAGCATTCAACTCAGTATCCACAGGGGCAATACTAACAGTACTAACAGTAAGTAATAAATTTATTTGTAACCACTAACAGTAAATAATAAATTTATTTGTAACCAGAAATTTATTAAATAAATAATACAATTTATTTATCAAACAAAACATCGATATGGGATTATTCTTATATCGGAACAGTGGTAAAACTTATTCAGATTAGATGACATCATTAGCCGGTACAGCACTTCCGGATGACAGTTTCCGATTCCGAAACTTGTGATTGCTAACTACTATGAGGAAGAAAGTCTATGGAAGAATGTGGAGAATGTGGAAGTAAGTCAACTCTTAAACTAAAATATAATATGTTGGATAATATTGAAAAGCATTAGTTTAAATGTGTAATAATTTTGTTAATAAATAGAAATGCCATAAATATAATAATGGGCCCCTTGTGCTCATGGGGGCTCGGCAATGCTCCCCTTCACGGGTCTGTGGGGACAATTCGCATTGGGAGCCCGTGGGGCCCGGGAATTGTCCCCACGGGCCCGTGTATTTGGGTGTTTGTATTTGGGACGTCCATTTGGGTGTTTGTATTTGGGACGTCCATTTGGGTGTTTGTATTTGGGATGTCCATGGTGTATTTGAGAATTGTCCCCACAGGCCTGTGGGGACAATTCGTATTCGAAGCTCATGGGACCACCCCACAGGCACTGTGGGGAACCGGGGGCCCACAGGACTCACAGGCTAAAATATTTTGTGTGTTTTAGGACTGCTTAATTAGTGCTGTATTGTCTTTAGTAATAATTTGGCTAGTTCTTCAGATAATATCATTTTCTAATTAGAAAGTATCTTCAATTAAAAGCAGCAAATAAATAAAACAAATTATTTTATTATATACAGAGAAATATAATTTAAACTATAATATAAGGTTATATTTATTTTAATAAAGCCATTAATAAATTAAAATGTTGCATATTTGTAATTTACATTACCATTTATCTAGACCCATGGTTCCCAGTATGGAGTGCATGCCCCACAGAGGGGCAATTTGATTTTTAAGGGGACAATTCAAGAATGAGTTATTAACAGTGAATTTTTTGCATTTGTTATGGTTCTAGGGGCCTCATATATAGTATATAAATGTATATTGTGACATACACATTTTAAGAATGAAAATCAGAATGTAAACTGCAGTTTTGAAACTTTGTTTGCTGTTTTTTCATATTAGTTCATAATAATAATAATAATTTTTTTTTTTAACAATTTCTTAGTGATTTCTTCCTCAGTACTTCAACTATCTTTTCATTCTTTTATTTTTCTCTTTCATGGATGCTATGTTCTTTGGAAGCTTGTTTAGGCCAAATTAATGGCCTTTTAGACCTCTTCCATGTGAATAGGAGTCCATTTTTTGAATAAAAAAAATTATATATCACAGAGGGATATCAGGATTTTAGAAATGCGTAGGTGGAGCATGGCCAAAAAAAGGTTGGGAATCATTGATCTAGACCAGTGCTTCTCAAACTTTTTTCATTCATGACCCCATTTTTCATTACGAGATTTTTCGCAATCCCAGATATTAAATATGAAATAAAACATACAAGTACATAAATCATTTACACACTTATTAAGATGAACACAATCGGCCAACTACACTGAAAATACATATGTTATCATTCTTTAAATATTGGGCATTTGTGAAATTACATATAAACTGAAATTCAAGTGTTTGAATTTAATTTTTGCGACCCCAGCATTTCGCTTCACAATCCTATAGTTTGAGAAACCCTGATCTAGACCATAGATTGTTTATATTTAGCATGCACTTAAAATTTAATTTTGAGTTGTATTGTTTATCTGTAATATGTTAGCTAAACAAATTTTTATGAACAGATTGATTATACTCTATAGGAATATTCAAACTGTTCACAATTGAATTTTAATTATAACTTTTTTCTTAATAAAAAATTATAAAAAATTCATTATTATAGCAATTTTTTAAAACTTTATTAGAGGAGAATAAAATACTAAATATTGATATATATCTAATAAAAATAAGAATGATAAATAAAATAAAGTGTAAATATCAAGAAATATAAAGATAAATGAAACAGTTTAATATGTTAATCATGAATGTACTTCAAATACTTCAAATATATGGCAATAGTGATTCAAAACTAAACACTTAACTAAAGATACATTAGTATGTATAGTTTTTTAAATGAGAGTAATCTCTATTTTTCATCTCTTTCTTTAATACTCATTTATCCTATATACTTATTCTTCAGCTAAAATCTTCCAATGTTGTTTCTTTCTCAATCAACAAATCAAAATATCCACATCCACTGAAATTGAGAATAATGTACTTTGCTGTACAGCTGAGACTGAAATATTGCACAGGAAATCCAACAAGAGATATAGAACTTAATAAAATTATACAGGAAGACATTTTTTCCCCAAGAATGGTACATTAAGGAAAAATTTTTGATGTATAATAGATCTGCTCAGAAAAAAAGGCTTGTTTTGTATGCAGTCATGTTTTATATACTGATACTGATTCAGGTGACTTATGTATGTCTCTTTCTTCATGATAACCATGGTTCTGAATTTATTGTCTTTAGTACACATAAGAGCATTTGTATCTAATTAGTAATGATTTTCTTGGCATCTTGCCAAGTTAGTTGTTTATCACTTCTGTATTTAATTTCTTTTCTTAACATCACAGCAGTTTTCCATCTTAAATATTTTGCTTTAGTGTTTTCACAATGTTCCAATATATGTTCTGTTTGCATTGCTAATTCCTGCCATGCATTATTTTAATTAATTTGAGCTTATTCTTTTAATTAATTTGTTTGTGCTTTTACTTAATATCTTGTCAACTTCCACAGATAACACTGTATGACTTACTATATTATATGTTTCTATTTTTACCTTGGTTTTTTTCTTTGTATTTTGTTTACTTGGGTTGATAACTTTAATCTGTAATGTAACAGATTATTACTTATGTTTATTTTGTATTCTTTTAAGAATGTAAGTATCTCACTTTGTTCAGTTTCTCAATTATTCTAGGCAACTTCACTCATTCCATTTTAACAGTCTTACAGAATAGAGACTGTTATGCCATAAAACATGATTTTTTGCTCAATTATAGTATAACCATGACAAAATAGATAGAAAATATATAAAAATGTAGATATTTATAAATTTAAGAGAAATGCTATATAGCACAAAAGTACTATAAAACTTATCTTTATTGATATACTTACCAGGAGAGTGCCAACCATGGCCCCCTTCAATTTACTGATTTTTATATATATTGTAGTATTATCCTTCCACAAACCCACGATAAAATAATATGATGCAATTCTCAAGCATTCCTGAAAAAAGGGTGTTTAAAGTTTTATATGTTATTTATATACTGATTGATACTCACAATTTAGCAAATGCTGTCATAGTGTGATGCGTTTGCTATTTGATTTGGTGTAATAGCTAAGTAATTCTGTAAAAATCCAATAATAGTAATGCAGGTAAGTTATCTGTTGCCCTAACTTTGACACTTAGTGCCATCTAACTTTAATATTGTCCAAATTAAAAAATTCGGCCCCCTAGGGCCTACCGATCTTATTTATTGTCATAAAATAGAAATTCGGCCCCTAGGGCCCTAATATGATATTTATTGTCATAAAATAAAAATTCGGCCCCTAGGCCCTAAAAATTGGCCAGATAAAATCTGTTGTCGCAGACATCCGAAAATTATACCTTTCTAACGATATCCTATTTATAGAATTCGAAAATTAGACCTTTCTAACGATACCCTATTTATAGAAATCAGTACAGTGCTAGACCTTTCTAATGATACCCTATTTATAGAAATCGGTACAGTGGTTCATCTGAAAAAGGGACTCCAGCCAGCCAAGTTTGACTAATTATAATATAGATAGAAAATATAGTAAAAAATAGGTATGCATAAGAAAGCTTTTCTTTTTAATCTTCATAATTTAAGTGTGCTGCAGAAATTTAACTATAGGTTCAAATGTGCCATGAGATAAAAAAAAAGGTTGAAAAACACGGCTTTAAAGAAAATTGTTTAACATGTGTCTATTACCAGTAATGACATATGGCACTAATAAAGAAAATGGAACAGAAACTAGTAACAACCCAAAGGACAGTAAGACCAATACAGAGATAAGAGAACAAACTAAGTAGAAGACATATTGGTAGCAGTTAGAAGCAGAAGTTGTATTGGGCAGGCCAATAACTAATAGACAAAGAAAATTACAGAGTGGTAACTAAGGCAAAGGAAAAAACATCCTGACAGGAAATGCAAATGATGGAAAGATATATGAAAAATAATTGGTTCCCAATGGAAGCAGACTACAGAAAGATATGTACAACTGAAAATAAAAAAAGGAGGCATATCGCAATGGATGAAACAGAAATGCTGACCTCAAAATCTCTATTCAAACAGTGCATGGGTGCTTACAATTTTGATAAGAATATTTATCATCATTTTTGTAAGAGATGAATTTGATATTTTATTATGTTTTTTCCCACCTTTTATATATCTTAATACAATTAATTATACAAAGGAACTGGAAAAATTAAAATATAATTCATAAAAATGATACAATAAAATAACAAGCAGTTCAAGAAAGAACTAAAATTGCCTACTTTCCTAAAGGTATCATTTTATTTTTCATATATTTAGCATTTGAAATATATTGGTTCTGTGTGTCCAATTTAACTAGCCTATATGTCATGATATCATCATCTCAACAAAATGACATCATCATATCATAATTGTTGAATTATTGTGAAATGATAAATTAGTGAGTTTGGTGGTCCACTGTTACATCATGCTGATGTCATAGTTACAATGAGATGTCATTCAAATCAGGTAAACCTTATGGTACCCTTATACTATTAATACTTAACACCATTTATTGACAGAAATATAAACTAAAATTTTGATAAAAATAAAATTTTATCTTGCAGGATTAAAGGATGTGGCATTGCAGTATCCCTTAATAGCAGAACACCTCTACTAAATTTCATGAAAATCTATTAATTAGTTCAAAAGTTATTATTGGGGACACAGAGAGAATTCGATGAGCCAATCTTATAAGCTTTCATTTCATTCAGAAAATAGGCTAAAATGCAATAATTGTTAGAACGTACATACATTATAATTATATTTTTCTAAATTCTATTTTAGAATTAAAGACAAATTAATGATTATTTAATAATTATACTATGGTAGCATCATCTACAGGGTGCGCCAGCTAAATCCGGACAAATTTCAAATTGAATTTCCCGCCATATTTTACGTCAGCGCTATGACGCTGCTGACGTTTTAGTAAACCAGATAGACGATGTATTTGGACGTTTTAGTAAGCCAGTCAGACGATGCGTTTGAGGATAAGTACAAAATAGGGATCAGTTAAATCGAGTGCAGAATATAATCGGAGAGCAGTGATAATCGAAGGCCTTCGCACTGGATCCGATGCGTTTGAGGATAAGTACAAAATAGCTGATCAGTTAAGATCGAAGCAGAATATAATTGGAGAGCAGCGATAATCAAAGGCCTTCACGCTGGATGTTCTCTTTCAAATAATTTACTTTAACTATCCAAATCGACAGTTTATGATGTTGCTGCTAGATATGCAGCTTCAGAGAAGTCTAAAGAAGGTTCTGAAATTTTGTTTAATTAAATTGTTTATTTTGTCCGGATTTAGCTGGTGCACCCTGTATATATCAAACTAAAAAATTTCTTTGTCATCGATAACTCTCCGAGCAGCCATTTTATTTCATTAACCATGGAGCTAAACCCTTGTCATTAGGTGATTAAGTTAATCTATTACTTAACTTTCGGTTAAACTCCTAATTACGCTTGGTGCAGCAAAAAACATTTTAACCGTAACTTTAAAGAATGGTTATTTTTAACTGGCATCAGTGCAACTGGCCTTTAATAGAATTAATGCTGTTATTTGTTATTTTATTTGGTTTTATCAATTATCCTTTTAAAGTTTTTTTAATAGTAAATTATATACTAATCTTCTTTGCTTTTACAGGTTTCTATTATTAACTGTTTATTTTTTATAAACATTGTATTTGGTACAGATTGATCCAAGTGATCCATATATCATGAAACGAAAATAAAGCACAAACTGTTCATTATAGCCATAATTAAGTTGGCTAGAGATCAATGGATTTTCAAGTGCAATGAATTAATAAATAATATTTAACCAAAATGCTTGGGTAGCTCAAGCTTCCTTGAGCTTTTCTTTAACATTGCTACTACAATTATACATTGCTTTAGTTTCTCTGTCTAATGATTCTTGTAAATGCACAATACCAGTTATAGAGTCAATACTAAAATGATCATTTGATGAATCAACAAAAGAATAACTTATTTTTTTTTTATATCTGAAATGAATAAATAATAGTTAACATTTGAAGTTTCAGCAACAATAATATATTTTTTTTTTATAAAATTTTATAAAATAAATAATTGATAAAATGTTTATGTTTCTCTAATGTTTATTGGGTTCATTTTATTTTATTAAGGATTGTGACTGGAAAATAATCTTGTAAATGTGCATAACAAAAGATGCAATGTGAAAACTCTCATATAATGGTGAAAAGTAAGAGACGAAAGATTGAGTAAAACTGATCAAAGTTAATATTATAAATCCAAATCTGTACAAATCAAATTATTCTGATACATTCCTTGCAATTTGTAAGTTTCATGTGCATGCTTATTGGTAACTATATATCAAAGGTGACTCACTATATTTATATAGAATTCATTTATTGTATTCACTTTACTTAGAGAATAAATACAAATATATCAAACTCTTAGTGCCACTCTATGGTAGAAAAAGGTTTAATTAACAAAAATTTTGCTCCAGAGTTATTTCGTGCTCACATTGACATACCCCAATATAATAATAATAAAAATTTATCAATCAATACAGTAGAAACTTAGTTAATGATTTTAATTGATTCCATGAAAACAATTTCATACCATTATTGGTAATCAAAATTATTATTAATCAGATATAAGAAATACGGGCTAATTTGTTCCAATGATTAGAAATTGATTATAAAATATTCTTTTTCATCATAAAAACATAATTTATATTATTTAATCACATTATTTTAATAAGAAATTTATAGTAATATACTAAAACATTGATAAATAATGAAGTAGTAGTGCAATAAATAAATCATTAAATAATTTTTTTAGTCTAAGTAAGAATGATTTAAATGAACTGAAATGTAACATTATTAAACTTCAGATGTTTACAAAAGGATATTGCTGATTAAGTGAAATCTTCTCCAATTGCCAAAAAATTGATAGCTACGTGATATAATAAATATATCATTAATTAAAAATTTATTATTAATAGAAACAATGGAATTCTATAAGATGTGGCTCATAATCAATATTTATCATTATCCAAGATTCCACTGAAATTATAAAAGCATTGATAAAATAAATACAGATAATAATGTATAATATTGCATTTATACTGAATTTAAAACTTGTTTCATTTATATTCCATCACCTTATTTGATAAAGATATATAGAAGCAATGGAAATTACTTTAATTATAGTTCCTATGCTACTAATAACTGCATTGTTTGAGTATTGATAATGCTTTTGATTTTGAAAATTATGATTTGATTTATTTTAAAATAATAATAAATGTGAAATAAATTTAATCATGTAAATTAAAAATTTAAGATAGATTGAAATGTTAAAAATGCTAACATTCTGTACTTTGAAGATAGAAGTAGCAATTTTTGGAAATTTTAATTCAGTATCAGAAAATATAAATTAATTTCAAGAATGAATAATATAGCATTTATACTAGCTTTTATTTGTAATATGAAGAATAATTTATCAGTAATCTTAAAATTTAGAGAATGTTTTTGAAATTATTATTATTATTAAAATATCTAGAACAAGATCTTAATATTCTAATTATAAATGATAAATTTTTTAATATAAATAAATTTTCAGATAAATATATTATCTTGAAACAATTCATTTTTTACTTCAGAATTTTCCTTTATATATTAAATTCAAAATTGCTCAAAATTAAATTACTGTAAATAATTTTTATATAATCAGATAGAAATTAATAATTAAATGTTATTAAATATTAACCATATCAAATTATTAAAAAATATTCAAAAATTTATATAGAAAAATACTTTTACTTATTGTATTTTAGAAAAGCAGTGTTGTGCCTTATATGGCTATGAATTGTTTTTGATGGTTTTATATGTATTTGGATGGTTTTACATTCAATATTACATGTTGAAATATGAAATTATCATAAATGTGTAAATGCTGTGATATAAAATAGGTGAAATGAAAGCTGCTTTAAAATTACAGTATTATAGCAGTCATCAAATTTTTGCTAGATCTTTTCAATTTTTATAATTATCTACTAATTTGAAGCATTTTAGAATTAATTTTTATCTAAAATTTTATTCATTGTATTATGTAATAATCATATACTTTTTACTCAAGAATAAATTTATATTTGAGAAAATAATTTTAAATTGAAAGATGGATAATTTTATTTAAATTTATTTTAGCTTTATCAATAACCACGATAATTCGAATTTGGATCGCAATAATTGGAATTTTGGTATCAAATTATAAATTGCAATAATTCAAAAATCGCGATAATCGAGGTATTCCTGTATTGTAAATGATTACACAGATTAATGATGCTTTCATTTAACTCTACTATTCCATTTGAATGGTTCAAAAAAGTGTAATGCACATGAATTTTCATTTTCTTCTAATATTGTATAGCCCACACTGAATATTCTTGCAATCTTACATATTATTTTGTTTGTTGTTTATCTATCTGTTCTTGATATTCCCATTCTTGAATGTAGCATTGTTGATTGATCACTTTTTGAATGTTCTGCATAGTTTGTTTTTCCAGAAAGTCTTATCACCTTAGCACCTAATATAAACAAATTTGACAATTCTTAAAAATAGATTTACATAAAATTTCTGGTTCTTTCTAAGTGGACTCTAGTCCATTAGAAATATACAATTTATAGAATTTTTACATAAAGTAGACATTATTAAATTTGTTTAAATTCACAAGAAGGAAAATATAACTGAATTTTAAAACTATTAAAATAATGCAATTTGAAATGGAAAAATATTTTCAAGATTATTTAATCTTACTTCAAGAAAAATTAAAAAATAATCTTGAAAATATTAGTTTCTATTTCACTTAATATTTATTGTGTGTATTATTTAGCACACATACTGCTGGAACAATATTCATCTGTATATTAGCTGATTTTCAATATTTTACATATCAATATGCAAGAAAAAAGTTAATGATATACAACATTTGTATTTTCTCTTAGTTTTTGCTATAAAATGTATATTGTATATTAAATAATAAAATACATTGAGAAAACATTCTGCATTAATTCAGTCATAAATATTATGCACTAACAAGGAGACTCCACAGGTCGTGACGCGTCCAGCGTCATTTCTTACCACGTGTTTTAATTTGACCAATAGGCATTTTACCGAGAACATGAATCAATCAACAATTGTAGTGTCAGCTAGTCGCTGTCAGTAAACATCGCTAACAAAAGTTGTGGTGGAACGATCTGTCGTTACTGATCGTTGTTACACTGACAGTAGTGTTATACGAAGTTGGTGGAACCGACCCTTAGAGTATAATAATAATGACTGATAAAGTTTAAGAATAGGTAATTAAGTAACCTGACAAAAACATTTTCTTCGGATATATAGAAAAATCAATGGCATTGTTTTTCGAAAATATATATTCCAGTTCTATTTATTACACTTTAGTGAACTTTCTCAAATATAAAATTATGTGATAATTGTTATTATGATGAACAATATAGAAACAAAGTTATGCGACACTTCATTTTTTGATTTCAAAGTATAGTTGTTATAATATTTATATTTTTTATTTATAGATATCGTACAGCTTCAAAAAACTTCGAAGAAGAATGATTCTCGTATTCCACATTTTATTTAACTGTATGATAATTACATTTTTCTGATTGTTTCAGTGATAAAACTCAGATTTTTGAACATACCTCAAAATATCACAACGCTCAATCCACTTTCAATTCGTTCTTTCTGCGGTTGTAAACTCGAGGAAACAATTGTCAATGTTTTGATATTTTCTAGTTTGATAATATTCAATTGTAATATTCAAAATTACAATGACGTTTCCAAATCGATAACAGCAAACACAAATTCCTAGAAAAAATATAATATTATTAAATAAACTTACGTATTTCCGACTTTCTATTTAAAAATTAATTTTTCAAAAAGTATCGAAATAACATAAATTAATATTTTCGAAAAAATGCTTAAAATTAGCAACTCTTGTAGAAATAAACATTGCCTTACATATATTATAATTCCTTATGTCAATTCAGGAAAAATTTTCGGTGTGGATTTCATAATTTCTTGCAATTGCTGCAAAAATTTGTACGTTCAAAATCGATCTACTTATTTGTATAAGAAGTATGTATTCTGTATAGAGTTGTTTCTGTGGTTTTCAGTTTTCAAATTCTTGTCAATGGTAATGTACCCAAATGCAACTTGCTCCATTTCACAATCATTTCCCGCAAACCCGAAATATATATTATCTCTCCTGTTCATTTTATCTTTATATGGAGCTATGCAATTCAGCTTAATCCATAGAAGGAAATTATCACTTCATTTTATAAAAAGCGGATATAAAGGTGAATTAGAATGGATTAGAGAAAGAGAATATTACGCATTAATATTTCTCATTTTGTTTTTCATATGCTGTTTTGCATCATTTTTTATTTTGTCATTAATAACTTACATAAAATTGAAAAGTGAAATTGTGAGCGATATGGAAATATTTGGTTGTTCTTTGTGGCTATCAATATGGTTCTTTTATGTTATTGGGCAAATTCTGTCATTATTTGCTATGAGTTCAATCACGCTAATATTAGTAGGTAGGAGATTAATTCGTTTATCGAATGAACTTGCAGAAATAAGAAGTAATGACATATCGTTGAATGCAGTATTAGAAGATTTAATCGATAGTCATTCCGATATATGGGAATTTTTTCAGCATATTAATGAACGTTGGGAATTCCTTTTGCCTCTGGTTTATGCCAATTTTATGAACTTCTCAAGCTATCTATTTTATGGAGTTGTCTTTCTCGATATGTCTTTTATTTTACGAATTAGCATTTCTGTTATGTGCTTATTAATTACTTTAGCATCTGTACTTGCTGCATTGGCAATGTCACATTTAACATCACTGGTAAGCAGCTTTTTATGATATGTTATTTTACATATATATTACAAAATCTGTTTAAAATTTTTATATTAAAATATTTTTCAGATTTATGACACCTTTATTTCTATTGGAAGGTTTTCAGATTCGAATTTGAATCTCGAATTTAAATTTAAAGTGAGTTATTGTTACGAAACATTAATATAATTTAATTATCTATCTAAATAAAATTTTATATATCTTTTCAGGTTTTGAATTTTATGAAGAGGTTTGGAAGAACTCCCATAGGTATATCTGTAGGCGGATTCTTCTATGTGAAGAGGAATTTTCTCATCAGAGTAAATGTTATATTCTTTATCAAATAGTATTTTCTTATTTATATGTAATTAAAATTGTAAATAAAGATTTATTCACTTATATATTCGAAATAATATTGATAAGTTGAAAGTCATTTATGAGAGTATAATATAAAAGTTTTTGATTTCAGATGGTAAGTGGAATGTATTCTGCTTTCTCAACTATGATTCAACTTACGGGAGCACTTTCGCACAAAAATTGTTCTTCGAATAGAAATAACCCAAGATTTTTCTAAATATCAGCATAATAACTTAGAAGCACAGCTCTGTGGTTGCAAATTATTATTCTGTATCATCACCACTAAATAATTCACTTACTAGTCCAAGTTTTGTATTATTATTATTTACTTCTGGAAACGATCCATAAAATGTGCAATATAAACAATTATCATTAATATTAGACAATTTTGTTAAAAATGTTCAATAATTGGATTTTCCAATTGGTGTAGCTTTTCTTTTGGTTTTTTATGTAAAGTATGTAAACTTGCTTGTAATAATGATTGCTTTTAATATTATTACTTATACAATATATTATAATAAGCTATTTATTTTTGAAAGTGTTCATATGAAGCGCTTATATTTAGTATATACACGCTGAGATGGCGGTATCAGTTGTTAAATTATTCAGAATGTTTCGTATCATATGTTAATATACTAAATAATAATTACATATCCAATAAAATTCTTTACTCTAAATTTTATTGTCAAGTTATAATACTGAACTTGCAATTAAACTGTGTTGTCACTGTTTATGTACAAACTATTGCCAACCTTAAATTATTTAATCGCTATCGTGTATAATATATTAGGTACTGAATAATGTAAGCTAATTTTGTGTTGTTTAATATTTTCAGTAATCGCTATCGTGTATAATATATTAGGTACTGAATAATGTAAGCTAATTTTGTGTTGTTGTTTAATATTTTCAAATTTCATAATCTATAAATACCAGTAGGCCTATATATAGTGTAAAACGGGGGAATATGACCCGTCGGGGAAAATGGCCAGTTATAAGCTGGGAAGCATTTTTAATATTAAAAATTAAAAAAATACCTTTTTCCGGAAGGGGGCATTTAATGTAGCATACGGTCGTTGATTAGGCAGTGCTGGCGATAAGCTTATAAATGGCCATTTTCCCCTACGGGTCTTATTCCCCCGTTTTACTCTAAGTAAAAATACATTGAAATGGTCATATTCTCCAACGAAATGGGCCATTTTCCCCTCAAATTTGGGGAAAATGGCCAATTTGCTACTTTTTAAAAATGAGTTTATATTTATCTTTCTGTTTAATTTTTCAGTTAGTTACTTTTATATTTTCTTGTAAAGACTATAAGCTCTGATGTAAAATAAAAAATATTTGCAATGTTGTACATTGTTTTTTCATAAATTTAAAATTTTCTCTAAGGTCGGCATATTCCCCCGATTTACCCTATAATTGTACGGGCTGTTAAATATCTTGTATATCACGTTTAGTCACATATGACTATCTTCAATGTAGGATGCTTATAACAAAATATCAGTTTTGAATTGAAATTTCAGATTAATATATTATAAATGTAATGGATTCATTTCACTTTAGAATTCATATTGAAAGCATTTCTCTTGACCTGAAATTTACATCAGTGAAAGTATTTTTGTAAAATGATATAGAAAAATATTTGAGATATGTTACAATTAATTTCTCTTCTTAATAATAAACTTTGACTATAAATTTTCATTAATATATTTGAATTAATAATATATGGACATGTTATGTTTTAACCATTTAAGTATAAGAATGTGCATATATATTTTCTCTTAAATTATTATAAAAATATAAAATAATTTTTAAAGCCCCGTTATTCGTTGTAATTTTTCAGAGTATTGATACAGAAAGAACCCCGTTTAACGCGGGGGAATACGTTCCAAGGAAACAAAGCGCTAAATGAAACAGCGTTAAAAGAGGTCATTTTTACACGTAAATAATGAGGATAAGTGAAACAGGGGGGTGAAAAAAATATATACATAGCATTTTTTAAATTTTATTTTGTAACATATATTATTACAAAAAATATATACATAGCATTTTTTATTTTATTTTGTAACATGTATTACTACTATTGTATTACATTAATTATAGACATAATTTTATTGCTAATATCGATTTGTATTCATCAATTAATCACGAAAAAATTCTTAAAATTAGAAAACAAAAAGTTTTAAGAACAAAAAGCATTAATTAGATTGCAGTAAGCTATAAAAAATGAAAAAATATTGATAAGGAAAATAATGTTCTAACTTCAAGGAATTATAGTTTAAAGTGGCAGCATTCAGGTTAAAACTAAAATGGGATAATTGTTACTTTAATACTGTAAAATAACATTTTATTTTTATTTTAAAGGACAGGGGCTTAACTCAAAGGTATAGCCATAGTTGAAAAGGAAGTGAGAAGAGTCAGGTTATAGCGAAAAGGATCTTGGCTGAAGGAGTGAGCAAGGCACTAGAGGGAAAATAGGGTGGGAAGCAACCAGCACCAGGCGGGATCATGGCGTCCCGCATCAGCGATTATTAAGACTAATAAAAAAAAAGAATACATTGGAGTAAATATGATGTGGGAGTAAAGTTACATTGTTGCTATTTGCAGATTAATCAATATCAGAGTTGTAAAACAAAAAACTGTTTAACAGAAGTAGAGATGAGTCTAGTTCCAGATAATCTTCTTTCGGAGGTTTGAAGAGGCTGTAGTCACCACGTTGAAGGCACCAGACGGTGCTGAGTACACTAAGACACAAACACACAACACTAAGCAGAATCGGAGTACAAGGAGAACGATAGAAGACACAGCAATTGAGATTCAGGTGGTGAGATTAACATATAGACACAACACAAAAGAAGGCTTGAAGCTCACTAAGTTGGTTGATAGAAAATCCATCAAATGAAATTACGAGGGAAAAAGTGGCACACACAGACACCACACTAAAGCAAACTTGAAGTACAAGACACTAAAATCACACAGAGTTGGAGTACAGTGGGGACGAGGAATACTAAATACTATTGTCACTCGGGGTGGTGGTTATGAAGTAAGTGGTGATCCACTTGGAGTGCAGAAGTAGAGGAGAGGAACCTTTTGAGGGCCAAGAAGAGGTCCTTGTTATCAAGGAGTTGGTTTGGTTTGCAGGGCCAGTTGTGTCCAGCGAGTAAGGTAGTTATAATGAGGTTGTGTCTATCAGTGTTAAAGAGATCACAATTGAAAAGAAGGTGAAAAGGGTCCTGGGGTTCCTGGGAGTCGCAGTTACACATTTCCTCAATGTCATGGCCAAAGCGGTGAAGATAGGTCTTAAAAAAAAATAACTTTTGACCAGTCAAAAGTTGGATTGTGTAGAAATCAGGTTGAAAATATTCGGAGTTCAGGTGTTTTCCAATGTGTGGAATGAATCTGTAGGTGGTTCTGCCAGTATCACCGTTATCCCAATCTTGCAAAATATATTGAAGACCGATCATAAATATGAACTCTGACCGCAGCAAACTTGCATATATTGCACTGCACTGATATCAAATGCACTGTGAGGCGGCGTAGCACCAATGTGTGGAATGAATCTGTAGGTGGTTCTGCCAGTATCACCGTTATCCCAATCTTGTAAAATATATTGAATACCGATCATAAATATGAACTCTGACCGCAGCAGACTTGTATATATTGCACTGCACTGATATCAAATGCACTGTGAGGCGGCGTAGCAATATCAATACAACAAATTCCCGCGATTTCGGATTTATGTAAGAATAACGGTTTGAAAAACCACGCCAAAGTGAATCAATAAAAATATAGAAAATACTCGAAAAAACCGCATTATATCGAAACTAGGGATTGCAATACCGGTAAACCTGTTTACCGGTTTATCGGTAAATTGCGAATTTTAGCCTCAAATTGTTACCGGCAATTCGATAAATATAATTATATTATACTTTTTTGTTTATATTCGCTGGGTCCTGGTTGCTGCGGTGGCAACACTGAATAATAGTAGAGACACTTTGTGGCTGAGCGCATGTGCATCATTATTCACTACTGTGGGGTCCTGGGGAGTCTTATTGACGTGATTTTTGTGTTTTGATACTAAATTCCTGATACCCAATTGTGGTATCAGAGAGCAGGACCGACGAGAGGAGGTGACATCTGTGACTTTTGTCACGGGCCCGGCATCGAAAAGGGCCCGACTGTCGAGTCCCGACGTGTCATTTAACGTGTCCGAGAGGCCGCCACAAGAGCGCACTGTCTAACATCCAAAGCAATTGTGCCAAAATAAATTATTTTATGTTAGATTAGGTAATTGGTTAAGCCGCCATGAGGGATATACTGTTATCTGGCGCCAGCTATTCATAGAGCCCATCACAAGCTGGCTAACACCCATGATAGGGTCAATCGGATGGTTGAAGGATGGGGTTCAACAGGCCGAGTCCAGACTCTTCTGAAAAACTGAAGGCGTGGGACCAACATTTGAACCCGGATCCTCCAGGTAGTAAACCATAGCTTTACCACATATCCATTCGACCGACATAAATTATTTTATATATAATAGTATTTTGATAGACGAAGGTTTTAAAATTTTTATTCAGCCCTCATCGAAGGTTTTTAAAATTTTTGGTCTCATCTCAGATGAGGCCAAAAAAATTTAAAAACCTTCGATGAAATTCTCTTTTTATTTAATGTTTGTATTTTGTATGATATGTAATGTATTGAATTTTGAATTTACAGTACACTTTTTTAAAATTAATGTTTAATGTTTTGTATGCCTTTTTTTATTAAACCAAAGTGATGTAATTTTTCAAGTGGGGCCCGAACCATAGACTTGTCACCGGCCCGAAAATTTCTCTCGGCGGCCCTGTCAGAGAGTGTCAAAAGACCGAGTGTGGGCCCATCTGAAATATTGAATGTCATGTCTGACATCAGGAGCAGTTTAGACTTCAGCAACACTGTCTAAACTAATGTTTGTATTTTGTATGATATGTAATGTATCGAATTTTGAATTTACTGTACACTTTTTTAAAATTAATGTTTAATGTTTTGTATGCCTTTTTTTATTAAACCAAAGTGATGTAATTTTTCAAGTGGGGCCCGAACCACAGACTTGTCACGGGCCCGAAAATTTCTCTCGGCGGCCCTGTCAGAGAGTGTCAAAAAACCGAGTGTGGGCCCATCTGAAATATTGAATGTCATGTCTGACATCAGGAGCAGTTTAGACTTCAGCAACACTGTCTAAACTGAATATTTATATGAGCGCAGGTCAGGATTGTGGCCGAAAAACTGTGAGCGATGTGGGTAAGCGACACGTCAGGGGTCCAGAAGTGAAGTGAGAAATGCGGAAACCATCAACAATTAAACTATATATAACTAAATAATATATTTAATATAAAACATTTTCAACAGGAAAATGTAGGGGGAAATATATTCAAATGGTGTTTGAATTTGAATTTGAAATGAATTTTTATTTTATATTCACGGTTTAAAAAATTCCCGGTAATTTACCGGTATACAGGTTTTGTTTGAAAATTTTACCGAATTACCGGTAATAGAAAAAAGTCGGTAAATTTGCAATCCCTAATCGAAATAGCGTTAAACGGGGCAGCGTTAAGCGGGGTCTTACTGTATGTTAAAAATACTCAATTTCTCTGTAAAATTTCATGCTAAAGTATCCCATTTATGATTCGGCGAGTCACACATCTTCCATTATTAAATCTTGGCTTCAAAATCTTAAATTTTTCAAGCGGGTTGAACCCCATCCTCACTCTATGGCTTAGTACACATAAATTGGATTGTATGACGTTAAATCATACAGAAGATAGTACCTGTATCATAAAACAAAACTGAATTAATGTGTGCATGAAAATAAATTTTTGGTTATTTATCTAGATTTTTTTTATCTTAATTTCTGCTTCCACTTTAGTTTGCTATTTTAAATTTGCAATAGCATCCTGCATTTTTTCGAAATATTTATTAAATTTGTTTGCTTAGCAATATAATAAAGAAAAAAGAAAGAATAATACTAATCGGATGCTAATTGATCTGTCATAAATTGTAAACCTATTAATTGTAATAGCCATATTCTCAAGTTCAATTTTATGATTTAAGTACTAATAAGAGAATACCATTCATTAAAGATTCATGTCAAACCAAATTGCTTAGTAAATAATCGTCCGATAATAAATTACAAATTATGATCATACTTCCTTTAACTAAAATATTCTATTCTACCCATAAACGAAAATATTTTATTAATAGGAGAATTTTGAATTATCGATGTTCTTCGAGATTGTTCGAAAATTATGCGTTTTCTGCCATTTAATAAAAGAATATTTATTGTTGTAGAATGATCTTTTTTTTTTTTTGACATACTTAACTAAGCACTTAATAGGACATGTAAAAAATAGGTAACATTTAAAAGTTTCATATCTTTATAACTAGCAAGAAAATAAATTTTAATTAATAATTTTATTACATTCGTAAATTAATTCGCATTGAATCTTTTTTACTAGATTCGATAATGACTTGCTATTAATTTTGTGGAGCTTTCAATAAGGTCAGACACAGGTTTGAGCTTTAAATGCCTTAGTCAGGATTTCTGACTCCAGTTGGGATTGTATGTGTCCCGGCAACACTGTTTATTCTGCCCGAATATACGCGGTTGTGGTATGAGTAAGGACGGGGCGGGAGAACCAGTAGACAAATAAATCAGACTAAACAAGTTAACAATAATAACTACATTCGGACCACCAACCGTTCATCTAGCTTATTGTATATGGTAATTATCTTTGGAGGAAAAAGCACTAGCTAAACCCTGCATATCAAGAAATGAAGAAGAAGAAGAACAATAATAACAATTTATGTTCAAAAATGAGAGAGACACCTTTATATTCGTTTATATATCGATTGTTTAATATATCATCTGGGAGGATAAATACCTTATCGTTGAAGTCTTGACATGGATTATACAGTCGATGGTCTACCGATACTTTGATTTAATCTGTGGCTCAGACCTACAGGAGGAATTCGACTACGGCGAACGAGGAAAAGAAGAATAAGGACGATGTTGGAGTTACAGGAGAAGGTGGAAACAGTTCTCTAAGGAGACAGATGGTGAATACGGATGTACGAACAAGGAGGTAAATTCGGCAGCAAAGGGTGGACGGACTTGGAAGGAAATGGTGTCAACGGAGGCGGTGAACAGCAAGAAGCCGGAGACGGACTAGGAAGACCAACGTAGAAAATCACGAAAAAGACCCCGACCCTTTGTTCATGGGGATTTATATGGTTGACCGTCTCCTCCCCATAGGTCCAATGGCAGGCAATCTGGGCTTCAAAGTGACCCTTCTTGGCCCGGATCTCTCATTCGGACCTTATCCAGACCTGATAACCCGGGGCATAAAATCGTAATCGTCATCCGAATAAAGATTATTTTTGATGTGGTTCGGCACAATTTTTTTATCTTCTTGCTTTATGATAACTATGATTATCCTTGTTCTTAAGTCGGCCGGATGGCCGCTTGGTAAAGCTTCGGCTTACCACCCTGGAGGATCCGGGTTCAAATCCGAGTCCCACACCTCCAATTTTTCAGGAGGGGTCCAGGCCCGGCCTGTTGAACCCCATCCTTCAACCATCCTGTTGACCCCATCATGGGTGCTGGCCAGCCTGTGATGGGAGCTATAAATGGCCGCCGCCAGATAAAGAATATCCCATGAGAATATGGCGGCGTAATAAAACTAACCTAACTAACTAACCTAACCTTGTTCTTAATCATCGTCTCTCGTACGTGATGTTTTTCAATAGTAATATTGATAAGCGCTATTAATTACTCTGTATTCGTCTTTCGCCAAATCACGTGATCCTCCAATTTCTTTTGTTCGATCACATGACTCTCACAATTTTAATATAAGTTTCATACACATTTAAAATTAAATGCAAATTTAAATGTTTTATTTTTGTTTCCGCTAATAATCACTAAAAGGTATGAATATTTGTTTATTTTGCAAAAGAACTGGGGGTATTATGGAATACTAAAATTATATGGAATAACATGGTTACTCATACAAAAGGCGATGTTATGAAATTGTAATAATGCAGAATTTTGACATTAAGTTGCAACTTACTTTGGCCTCAGATTCGGTTTCCTCGGCAGGAAGTATGACAGTTTAAAATAGAGAAAGTGTTTTTAACAAATATAATATTTTTGCGTCATCTGAAATCATCGGATCTGCAAAGACTACAGATAAGATGATAATTGTTTTATGAGTTTCTTAAGAGTATAAGAAGCACCTTTCATAATATCTCTTCGTATTTTGAGAGATTTGGCATTTATTGGAGTAGGCTTCATTCAAATATTATCATATAGATCAGGGGTGGGCAATTATTTTCTGCCGAGAGCCGGATAAACAATCTTCAGGATGAAGCGGGCTGAATAAAAATTGAAAAGTACTTAAGCACGAATTTATCCTTAGGGCGCCGTAATAATGTAATTATTAATTATTATTATGCGGCCGGATGGCAGCGTGGTAAAACTGTGGCTTATCACTCTGGAGGATTAGGGTTCAAATCCGGGTCCCATACCTCCAGTTTTTCAGGTGGAGTCTGGGCTAGGCTCGTTGAACATCATCCTTCAACCATCCGGTTGACTCCATCATGGGTGTTAGACATCCTGTGATGGGGTCTATAAGTGGCCGCCGCCAGATACAGTATACCCTTGTGTGATATGGCGGGTTAACCTACCTAACCTAACCTAATTATTATCATGTAATTATGTAACGAAATTATTGATGATAACATTAGCTAATCTATTAATAATTAATAAAAACTACTTTGACATAAAATGAATACTCACGTTCACGCAAAATTGATTCTTGCAGATACATATTCCTCTCACTATTACACGGGACAAGAATAATAGTTGTGCTAATTTATCTACAAACGTTCTTGTCAATCTCGCTAACGTATGTAGTCATTTTTGTGATACTTACATAAAGAATATATTCGTGTATCAATATTATTTTAAAAATATATTGTTTGTATTATTTCCTTAGTTTTGTTTGTATGCAAAGAGTTCAAAAGCATCTATAGAAACTATTTTTTAATTAGAAACATTAGAAAATAAGTCGTCCTACGAATTAATAAATTCAGATAATTTTCTTTGAAAACATAAACATTTTATCAAAATGATTTATTGCAAACAACCTATTGTATTAGAATGTTACAAAATATTGGTGCCTACGTAATTAAATTTGTAAAATAAATTTACAGTTTAATATGAATGGTGAAAATTTACCATGTTCATGGTTAATTATATCACAAAATTAGGAATAACTCGATAATGTAGAGTACACCTCTAGCGACAGTATCCGTTATTTTACACTACATAATATCCGGTATTTTACTTTTTCTTTTCGAGTAGAATTTTACAAATGTGAAAATTAGGAATAACTCGATAATGTAGAGTACACCTCTAGCGACAGTATCCGTTATTTTACTCTACATAATATCCGTTATTTTACTTTTTCTTTTCGAGTAGAATTTTACAAATGTGGACCTTGAAATTGTAATGTGTTCTAGTTCATGCGGCGGGCCATATAAGATGCCTTCGGGAGCCGATCCAGCCCGCGGGCGGCCTTTTGCCTACCCCTGCACTAAACTTTGTAAAGTTGGCAAACCGTATTAGAAACATTGTGAATATTAGTGATCTGTCAGAAATAAAATTTTTACCCCTACTCCTTATCTCTTCGCGTTTGCGTGAGTGTTTGTGTGTGTGTGTGTCTGTGTGTGTGTGCGCCCGCGCGCGGGGCCTTCTCCATCCCTTTACAGCCTCCCAAACCTCACCTAGTGTTTAATGTTTGTGTTGTTTGTATTGTTCCTGTTGTTTGTGTTGGATGAGATAGAAAGTAGGGGAAAAATTTCAACTACCAAAGTATACCCTTCGGATATACTTTGATAATCGAAAATTTTACCCCTACTCCCTTCTCTTCCCTACCAAAGTATACCCTTCGGATATACTTTGATAATCGAAAATTTTACCCCTACTCCCTATCTCTTCGTGTGTGTGTGTGTGTAGGTGTGTGTAGGTGTGTAGGTGTGTGTGTGTGTGTGTGTGTGTAGGTATGTGTGTGTGTGTGTGTGTGTGTAGTGTGTAGTGTGTAGTGTGTGTGTGTGTAGGTGTGTGTGTAGGTGTAGGTGTAGGTGTGTGTGTGTGGTAGGTGTGTAGGTGTGTGTGTGTGTGTGTGTGTGTGTATGTGTGTGCGGTGTGCGTATGTGCGCGCGCGCAGCCTCCTCCATCCCCTTACAGCCGCCAAACCACTCCTAGTGTTTAAGTGTGTTCAGGACCAAAAATTTTAAAATCACGTCTGAATTTTCAGACGTGATTAAAATTACATGTAACATATAACAGTAGTGGTCAAAATTCTGCATAATAGCTGTCCGTGTGTGTGTGTGTAGGTGTGTGTGTAGGTGTGTGTGTGTGTGTGTGTGTGTGTAGGTGAGTGTGATAATCACCAATCATCTTGGGATAAATTTCACTAAATTTTTCACTTTTACCGCTGATTATGTATAGTTCCCAAATGAATTTGGCAAGTTTGATAAATATCACTAAATATATTACTTTTAAAGCGATTTTTGTATAATTTCCGAAATGTAGTTCGTAAATTTGATAAATATCATAAAAAACGTTTCGAGTCTGACTTAACTGTAAATTTTCATTCTACAAGAAAGCTTATTTTCGTTTGTAAATTTAATAGTGATATATTTTTTATCTAAGAAGATGAATGATACAAGATAAATAAAATATATTTTCATCTTTTCTATATTAGATTAAATTATTTTAATCTTGATATATGAATGTCAACTGGCAAATGATATAGTAAACTAAAAATTTAATATTTATAGTAAATGTTTATAATTTAAATTCATTAATATATGCTTTTGTATAGAAAATTTCCATCTTTTGTTGTTTTGATTAGTAATTTAATTATAGGGTTACTGTTGTTTCATTTTTATAACATCATCTTAGAGTATTGTAGACAATCATTCACCTTTAATTTTGATTATCTGTAGTATTCTGTATTAAATTCTAATGTAGATTATCTGTAGTATGTAGTATACTGAAACACAGATAATTTCTATTATCTGTGTTTCAGTATATTGTTGGTTTTCAACATCGTCTTCCACATCCTCATTGCCAAATCCATGTCTCTTCAAAGGAGATGCTTTTCAAAGTCTTATGGATATTGTTGTACACTTCTCTGTTTAGGAGCAAATTGATAGCTCTGATATGATTTTTGTGTAAGTTGTTGCAATACCAACCCAAGTCAACACACACGGAATTATCTTTATTTGGCACTTATACATTGTGTTCATTTCACATACCATTAATTCATATTTCCTCATTTTCTCATTATTAATTGTTGTTAACAAATCTCAATTTGTGATTTTGATCTCAATAAGCCATATCTCTTTTTTGCCATATACAAAAATATTGATGCTATCATGTTCAAATTTTATAGATGTCTTTATCCAAATGTCAACTCAAATATCCTCATCTTTATTTGCGATTATTTCTTGAACCGAGTGAGATCTTATTTTCTTTGACTGCTTAAAACCAAACTTATTATGCAAATGAAGATGAGGCAGCAAACTACTTCATTACTCAACAAGAATGCATTATTTATCAAATTTATCATCTTAGATTGGCGGTTATGCATAATGTATGGTAAATTTGATTAATCACATATGATTTATCATATTTACCACTACACACTGGCAAATATGCATAATCACTGGTAAATGTGATTATATGAAAGAAATTTATCACTTTTACCAAAATCGTTGATGATTATGCATAATAATCAGTGTTGCAGAGTCGGAGTCGGGAGTCGGGAAGTCGGAGGTTTTTAGGTGGAGTCGGGTTTTAAAACTGTCAGGAGTTTTACCAAAATCGTTGATGATTATGCATAATAATCAGTGTTGCAGAGTCGGAGTCGGGAGTCCGGAAGTCGGAGGTTTTTAGGTGGAGTCGGGAGTTGGAGTCGGGTTTTAAAACTGTCAGGAGTCGGAGTCAGATTTTTAAACTGTCGGGAGTCGGAGTCGGAAAAAAACAAACGACTCTCGACTCCTTAAGTCCCTATTTACCTACAGCTAGTGATATATATATCATTTCTAACTATTTAAGGCTAACGATAGTAAATTATGAATAATATCAATTATCTAAATTTATGAAAAGGCCCCTATAGTGTTATTAGTTAATTTATGAGTCTCAACTCTAAGTGATAAATTTTTGCCTTTTGGAGCCATATTTAGTCTATTTTATGGAAAGTGTTGTGGTCTAAGCCAAACTGAAACTTAGGCATAGGATTCTGATTAATGATTAAAATATAGTTCTATTGCCTATCTCATAGGCCTAGTGGCTAGCTTAACATACCAAGGGAACAGAGAATCAGCTAGCAGACGCACTCTCCAGATCTCCCACTGCAAATGATGAAAATAATAAGGAAGACGACAACTGTTCCCGAATCTGAGCCATCCTCTCTATTTCCGGAAAAGAAGAATTAATTAATGTACAAAGGAACGACGATGAATGGAGAGGATTATATGAGTATTTAGCAACCAGCAGTCTACCTCCAGACCCAACATTAGCTGTAGAAATAGTAGGTAAGTCAAGACATTATACCTTGACTAATGACATTTTGTATTATACTAGAAAAACTGATAGATCTGGAGGCTTTAGACCCGTGATACCCAAGGAACTTAGAAATGCAGTGCTATGTGAATTACACGACCATCCGACTGCCGGTCATCTGAGTGTCAGAAAAACTACAAAAAAAGTACAACAAAGGTGCTATTGGCCAGCAATGACAACCGACATTAAAGACTACATGTTATCCTGCCACGTTTGTCAAACCGTTAAATACGACCAACAATGTCCAGCCAGATTGATGCAAAGTGCGCCAGTTACAGAACCCGGTGATCAAGTAGGTGTAGATATCCTGGGTCCATATCCACGATCCAGGAAAAATAATAATTATGTACTAGTAATGACTGATTACTTTAGTAAATGGGTAGAACTGTTTCCGTTAAGAGACATAAAAGCGGACACAGTAGTAAAGTGTATGGTTAATGAGTATTTTTGCAGATATGGTCTACCAAAAACTTTAGTTTCCGACAATGGACCACAATTCATTTCCCACTTGATGGCTGAAGTCTGCACCCAGTTGGGAATAAAGCATGTGTTCACCACTCCCTATCATCCATAATCAAACCTAACAGAACAAGTCAACCTCATCGCCAGCTGTATGATCTCGGCATACATTAATAAGAACCATCGAGATTGGGACATACATCTACAACAATTAGCACTGGCCATCCAATCAACCGTCCAAGATTCCACTCAGTACACTTCAGTAAAATTGCATCTTGGGAGAGAAATTATGCTTCCATGGGACCGCCTCACCCAATAACCGAACCCACCGAACTTCGTAGAAGATAAGACAAATGATTTGAAACAAATTATGAATACGGCCCGAAGAAACGTCCAGACTGCGCAAAATCAACAGTGTCAGCACTATAATCAGCGTCATAGACAACAAACATTTCAGGTGGGTGATCTTGTGTTATTAAAAACTCATCCAATTTCTTCTGCCCGTAGACAATTCAATGCCAAATTGGCACCTAAATGGGCAGGACCGTACAAGATTTCAAAAGTGATCTCTCCACTGAATTACGAACTAAAGGACCCAGTCAGTGGGGGGCGATTCATGGTGGCCAGCATATAGCCAACCTGAAGTAGTACCGCTTGTTTAACAGGGCATCATATCCAGTGAGGGACGTCACCAGAGACGCCCTCACTGGATACAAGACCTACAGTACCAGTAGACAGCGGCATCAGAAGAATTGATTCCGCTCCGCATGTCGCCAGAAGTTCCGATGTACCAAGCCGACGACTGAGACCAACGCAGAGAGTGGACTATCGTCGTCTTGCTGGACTTCCTCCTCAAAGAAGATAAGTTGTATAGATTAAAATTTTATTTCAAGCAGCAGTAATTGTAAATCCAAAAAGGTTGAGTCATTGTAACATTTTGGAATATTTATAATTAGTATAGTTATAATAACATTTTGGAATTAAATATTGTTCATTGATGACTGTAAGAGATAATCACTAAAATCCTAACAAAATTTAAACATTAACAGGGGGAAAGTCTCTCTACAGCCTTCAAAACGAATTAATATCAAAAATTTTCCCAGCATCAACTGATTGATACTGATCAAGCATCCTTTTATGGATATAATGTATTGTTATGTTAAGAAAAATTACCTCCACATGTTAGACTTAAGGGTCAACTAATGCTCATAGAAATGGAAACTTTTATTAAGTTGAGAATCAGTGAAGCTTTGAAAAGTTTACAGAAATTGTAAACGGGTAAGCTCTAACGGACAAAATTTAAAGGAAATACTACGCAGTTCCTTGTTTCACGGGGGGAGGAGTGTGAGGAAGTTGACTTTGCCTCTGTCCCATTTTTTATTTTATTATGCACTCTATTATTTATTTATCGTTATTTTCTTATATGATTTATTATGCACTCTATTATTTATTTATCGTTATTTTCCTATATGCTAACGTATTATATTTCGTTAGAAAGTTAACTTACTTCCACCTTCTCCGTCATAGTTGGCAATCACGTGAGACGGAGTCGGAACCCATCTCCCGGAAGCTACCTGGCAATCCGTGATACGGAGTCGGAACCCGTATCTGGAAGAACTATCCCAGGTTAATTGATGTCATCTTTATTATACATAAATTTACCATTGAAACTGATATGTGAAAATAAGAATGATCCATATCGGTGTGTTGTTCAATATGTAAATTAATTGTAAAGATAATGACAAAAAAAATGAATTACTATGTAAACTAATAACTTTGAATTTGTTACGTATAAGTATGTAAATGAGCGAGTGTGGAAGTGTTCGTCAGTCGAGTATAAAAGTTGACGCATCCAACCAGCCAAATGAGGTGTTGAAATTCCAGACATAAAATTGGCGAGTGACATTTGAGTTCTTGTAAAGATCAATGATTGTTTGAAGTTGTATCGGAAGTGGAGGTAGTAGAATTTAGTAGTATTTAAGGTTTTTCTTGTGGATTTTGGATATTTGAATTAGATTAAACAAATTTTGTTGATTATTTGATTGTTGCTTTATTAGAGTTTCAATAAAGCATTTATTAACACTTTTGTAAATGTTTTTGAGTCTAATAAATTTTATATTTTTCGTTATCTAACTTGTTTGAGATTTTCTTCAATTTATTTAGCATAAGTTTCTAACATCGTTTTGTTCGTTCTATTTCTAACACCTAATCGGTACTTTTAGTTAAGTTCCGATTTCCGTTTTCGTTTCGTCGATTAGACGTTACGTTATTGTTAGATTGTTTTGTAGTTAATTATATTTAAGTTAGAATTTAGAAAAGACCTGAGCTCAGGCAGAACTCTGGAAGTTGCAGAGTTGCTAACTTAGTTATAATTAATAGTATTGCATTCATTCAAATTTGCGACTTTGCAGTTTGACACTGCAATGTATCTATAATCTCTTTGTAATTTGATGTGTTGTAACTACTTATTGGTGATTGATTAAAAAATCATTACATGATAGAAAAATAGGTTGCAGTTGACCTTATGGACATTCAGACCTACAGTCAGTTTCAAAAAGGTGTTCACTTAGGTGGAAGATGTTTGACTTCCTTACAATACTTACAAACTAATAAGATTAATCAGTTTAGGTGCGACTTTGTGTTTGCAAGGCTTTGGACTATTCCATTTATTTTTTCTAAGCAGCAGGGTTAGGTAGGCTTAATGACAGGTGTTCAATCATTTTATCTGAAAACTGATTTTGAGCATTTATTAGGAGGTAGGTTTAATGACAGGTGTTCAATCATTTTTTCCGAAAATTGATTATGAGCATTTATTAGGAAATTTTCAGTTATTATTTACAAATTAATCTATGTTGTTATTAATTTAGGCAAAATGCAGCACTATAGGGTTGCAACTACATGAGTAATTAAGAGATAAATTGTCAAAGCACCAAGCAAAGCACTAACAATAGTATAATAGCGATTAAAGGAAGTATTTTGTTTTATTTGAAAATGCATTAAGATGTTTTATTTGAAAATGTATACTTCTTTCTGCATTTGTAATAAAATTAAAAACTGTTCCAAACGATTCTCATTGATAAAGGGCCGATTTGTTTAAACGGGTTCTAGACCTCGGCCGTGGTCTGAATCACGGTTTTATAAAATTTGCATTGCATAAACGAAGCGTCATAGCAGACGCAGATTAGATTTTCTTATAATAGTCAAATTAATTAATATTTATAAAAACAATTATAACTAATCTTAATTAATTTGGTTATTATAGAAAAATTATTGTCTGTTTTGGCTTCTATAGTAATATAGATCATCATGAAAATTTTATAATTTTGTTAATAATAATTATTTGATAAAAATTTATGAACTTATTTTGAGTTAACCTTTTGATGGATTTTTCTTTGTAAATGGAATATACATATCAATGCATTTATAAGAGTCCTTTTGATGGATTTTTCTTTGTAAATGGAATTATATATCAATGCATTTATAAGAATGTTTTTAAAAATTAAAGTAAATTTGATATGATATAAAAACTGAAGAAATTAATACAAATTTTAAATTAATCTGTCATTTGATTATATAATTTCATTTTTATATTACAAAATAGATTATAATTTATAATCTGATACCACTTATATATTATGTTAAAAACTTAAATGAAAATATCTAAAAATAATTTTTAATTAAACTGAAAAATAAGTTATTATTTAAAGTAAATATCAAAAACATTGCATTGTAACAGTTAAATAATGTTGAAAAATTATAGTATACTAATAAAAGTCTCATGAAAACTAACAGATATTTTATTATGTAATCTATGTATTCTATGTTGTATATAACTTTCTAAATTCTTTATATTTCATATATATATATTTTGATTACTAAGCAATTAATAATTTACAATTTGTTGACATTTATTCTTAATTGTTCTGTATATTCTTATTGTAATGCAAACATTTAAAAATGATATAAAGCTGTAATACATTTATATTCGTAATTGAAAAATTATTACTTATATTGCTATTACACTTTTTTTTCTTTCAAACTATTATTTATTCAATTATAACTGAATAAAATCTGATGAAGGACCAACATTGTGAGCAGTTGGTTCAGAAGAATCATTTAGATCAGGGGTTCCCAAAGTGCAGCCCATGGGCTAAATGCAGCCCGCGAAGTCAGATCATCCATGATCTTGAATTCATAGAGATTATTTATTTTTTTGTAAAAATGTAAAATAATTTTATTTAAAAATTGTTCAGTTAAAAAAATACATGTATAAGTGCTTCCAAATACTTGTTCAGTTAAAAAAATACATGTATAAGTGCTTCCAAATATGTTTTCTTTATTTGGAAGAACTTTTATATGCGAAAAAACTCTCAATCATAAGTATTAATAAGTCCAAATTTAGATCAAAATTACCTGATGAACATTTACAAGAGTTGTTAAAGAATACATTCAACTGACTTAGAACCAAGGCTCAATATTATTATTAAAGAAAACAACAACTGCACAAGTCACATACTCTAGATCAGGGGTGGGCAAACTGCAGCCCGCGGGCTCCGCCAGATAAAGAATATCCTATGAGGATATGGCGGCGTAATAAAACTAACCTAACCTAACTAACGTAAAAGGTAAGGATAATTAGGAAACGTTAAAGTTATATATACTTTGGAAATCTTAAACTACTATTACGTATTTACTAATGTTGGAATAGAATATCGGTGCGTTGCTAGTACGTATAGAAAGAACTTATATAAAAATATATTTGGTTTTCATACCGGAAACGAATCGAGCCCGAGTAAGAAAAACGCTAACGGACGCTAAACGGGATGGGCATCTTTCGAAAATATGGAATCGGGACGAAAAGTGAATAAAAATTTTTTATCATCGAACTTAGTCAAAAACGTGGCCATACGTAAGCGTAATGCCACTCGGGTACAATGCCATTTATAGACCAGAACCAGATAAGATACTAACGCTACCCCCTATCGACCTATCCTCTGGCGCTCTCAAAAATTACTATTTATAACGCGCGAACTACCAACTCGATATACAAAATTATAAAATTGGTGTAAATTAATCGGTTGTCGAATATTTAGTTATTTATTTTTTTAAAGTAATTTGTGGCACCAAATTGCGATCGAATTGGTGTGATATCCGATTAATAAAGCGGGAGGCGGGACTTCCGTCTTTTAAATCGGGACGTTCGGGCCGAAACCGGGACGGATGGCATCCCGACGCTAAATCGTGGATACCGGTTACTCGTCTTTGGTAAGAAGTTTACAGTACGTATATTTTTAAAATTTTAGACGCTTAAATATCCAGATGTTTAGGCCAAATATGGGCCAACGACAAATTTTACGGATTTAATAACTAATAGTTCTTCGGCGGTTACTCTTGCCAGAACTAATATATGACGTAACTCTTATTTTGTCGGAATAATTGGTCGACCAATCCATATTTAATTTTTCAACTGGATTTTCTGTCGATTAGCCATTTTAATATTTTCGGAGCCGTATTAAATTTTGTATCTACGGTTTCATCACTTATAAATAGAATGTAACCCGTTAGCTACCGAAATTAGACCGGGAACGTTAGGCTGGGAATATCTAGGATATTACCCTAATATTTACTGGCTTTTTCATCACCGTGGTTACCGTAATAGCGTATACTAACCCTCCCGGGTGGAAGAGGTACCGGCTGGACCTACTGGACCATAAAAAATTTCCGAGCCAATATTAAGGGCCCGTAACCCGCCGTTTCTTATCCCGGCTGCGGGCCGGTCCGTTAAAGGCGCATCTGGACCCATCCGCTTGTAGACAGGAGTTAGCGGGCCCGGGCCCGGATGGCTCGAGCGTATCGTTTTAGTCGTTTGGGCCGGAGAAAGAGCTAATCCGGGCCGTTCGGATTAATTGTCGGTCGAGGATTCGCGCAAATTTTCGGTAATATATTAGGGTACACTAGCGGTCTCCGCCCTAAAATTCTGGGGACGGCGGCCCACCGTCCGTCGTTACGGCCTAGAAATTGCCTAATTATAAATTATAGATGGAGGGCTGAGTCGCCTTCCCGATGGCGGACGGTTTAGCAAACCAAAAACCAATCCGGACCGTTACCCCAGCCTGGCCGAATTTTCGGTTTAGCCCAATTCGTTTCGGTTTAAATTACGCCTTTCACTTTCGGTGAAGAAGCGCCGACTTCCGGCTTAAAATTCCGAGTTCTTTTGGTGAAAAAGAATTGTCGGCCGCGGAGTCCTCTCCGATTTCCGGGAATGCAGCTTTTAATGGAAAATTCATTTCCCTTCGGTCGTATCTTTACCGCCCACCGATACCGACTAACCTACCACACCACTAATTTAATTTTAAGTAATTACTAGGTTACGTCTAGAAAGAAGTTAGCTTTACCGTACCGCGCTTTCCACGCATTACTTACACTTTTATACTTAAAAGTCGCGCGCTATTCTTTCCGTCGGTTACTCCGACCCCCACAGCGGATATCTGGTCCCGGTTTTCTCAGCTTTTCCTCACCGGTGGCCACTCTTAAACCAAACGGGAGATCCCGGGCTAACGGTGGGTCCCGTGGCTGGTCCTCCGAGTCTGGTGGCGGTTTACCCCACGGCCCGGTCCATCCCGCGGCTTTTACTCCTTCCATCGCTTATTTCTCCCCCATCGGCGGAGAAAGAAAGTATTTCGCCGGTGGAGGCGAAAGTTTCTTTCCGTCCCGCCTTATCCGACGCTACCCTTCAGCCGACTGGTAGTGGCGGTGGCGCGCCGGCGCTAAGGCAGGCCGACGCGCGCTGAAATCGGAATCATTCATTCTGGACTGACAGCCGATAAGGTTCTCCCGACTGGCAGTTATCGAGGACCACTCGTCGCTATCGGTTTCCCGTTGCCGGTTCCGGACGTGGCCGGAACGATAGGCCGGGCCGATGGAGAGACGGATGTCGACCGAGTTTCCGCCGTCGACGTTACAGGTCTGGGGCCACACAACAAGTTGTCGCCGTCGACGCCGCTCGTCAATCTTTTTTCGTCGACTCCGTATCGATCCGTCTGTCGCCGCGCATCCGTTCCTCTCGTTTCCTTTCCAACAGATTACCCGACCCGACTCTACCTTTCTCAGAAAATTTCCTCCCGGCGCTGTCCGTCCATCTCTCTCTTCGCTTCGACGCTCTTAACTCCTTTCTCTATTTACTGCTACTGGTGGCTGTACGCTAGCCCGATTTCCACCGTTTCCGTGTCGCCCACCCCGACTAGTCGGGCCGGGCGAGACGGAAAAATTTCCACACCTTTATTTTACTAGCTGGTGGTAACCCGGATGTTGACCGGCTACGCTGGCGGCTTCTCCGCCCTACTTCGAC